>JASCZW010002801.1:0-128278 GCA_034211315.2 Aedes japonicus | reverse complement strand
GAATTAAGTATGCCACTAGCATAATCACCGTCAGAGCATCGAAAGTTGCCGAGCGCATAGTAAACGTAAGTAGCTCTCAAGTTGAATATAAAGAATACGTAGTTAAATCGAAATTATCATCCCCAGGAATTTTATAACTACTTCAATAATAAACAGTTATAAACTCGGAAACGCTCTTTTCAATTTGACGGTGCACCAACAATCACAGTAATAAAAATTCATTTGGAAAGTTTTAACATTCATGGACTGAACACGTAAGACATTCCTACGTGTAAAGACTCCGAATGTTAAATCCAAATCAATCCAAATCCAATCCAAATCCAATCCAAATCCAATCCGAATCAATCCAAATCCAATCCAACCAATCCAACCAATCCAAACCAATCCAAATCCAATCCAAATCAATCCAACCAATCCAAATCCAATCCAAATCCAATCCAACCAATCCAAATCCAATCCAAATCCAATCCAAATCCAATCCAACCAATCCAAATCAACCAATCCAAATCCAATCCAAATTCAATCCAAATCCAATCCAAATCCAATCCAAATCCAATCCAACCAATCCAAATCCAACCAATCCAATCCAAATCCAATCCAAATCCAATCCAAATCCAATCCAAATCCAATCCAAATCCAATCCAACCAATCCAAATCAATCAAACCAATCCAAATCCAATCCAAATCCAATCCAAATCCAATCCAAATCCAATCCAAATCCAATCCAAATCCAATCCAAATCCAATCCAAATCCATTCCAAATCCAATCCAAATCCAATCCAAATCCAATCCAACCAATCCAAATCCAATCCAAATCCAATCCAAATCCAATCTCAATCCAATCCAAATCCAATCCGCACAGTTCGAATTCATTATCGTTGGACTGCACGTGGAATGTGATCCAGGGTTTCCACGGTAGTGATCATTCCCTAGTAGCACACATGTTGCCATTAGATTGAGATAACATAAATATGACTTGCTAAGTCATAACCAAGTTACTACAACTAATTGTGTCCGTTGTGTGCTACTTGGGTTTGCCTATTGAACTTTTGGTTGCCACCGGGTTCAATTCGTCGGAATCCATCAACCATCCATCGCGTATGATCTTACCCTTCACATCGACTGGACAAAGTTCATGACAGCAATAGATGAAGCCGTAACGACGGTAGAAGGATTTCCACCGTTAGAGGAGTACAACTTCTTCTCAAACCTGATTTTGGAGAGCGCACTTCTAGCTCAAATTCGACCAGTTCCAGGAACGTCATTTCGCAGGAAACCTCCTTCTCCATGGAGGGATCAGCAATGCACCGAGGTTTACCGCAAACAGTTCGACGCGTTTAAAGTTTTCCGTAGACGTGGCACACCTGCGGCTTCGGAAGGTACACGGCTCTCGAACGCGAACTTAAGAGCCACATCAAGGCCAAAAAAGCGGATACTGGCAAAGATTCGTGGACGGGCTATCGCGCGAGACGTCAATGAGTACTCTTTGGAACACGGCGCGAAGATTGCTTAACCGAACTACGAACAACGAGAGCGAAGAGTACTCGGACCAATGGATCCTCAAGTTTACGCGAAAAGTTTGTCCAGATTCTGTGCCGGCACGGATCATTCCTCGTAAGACCGAGAATTCGATAGATGAGGTCAGCCAACCTTTTTCAATGGTAGAGTTATACCTCGCGCTTCTTATGTGTGGCAATACGGCTCCAGGGGCTGATAGGATCAAAATCAATTTGCTTAAGAACCTCCCAGACGTCGCTAAGAGGCGCATGTTGTACTTGTTTATTCAGTTTTTGGAACTCAACAGTGTACTGGGTAATTGGAAATGGGTGAGAGTTATTGCAATTCAAAAACCTGGTAAGCCCGCGTCCGACTATCAACCCATCGCGATGTTGTCTTGCATTCGAAAGTGTTTGGAGAAAATGATCCTCTTCCGTCTGGACAAATGGGTTGGGACGAAAAACCTGCTTTCAGATACTCAATATAGCATCGTTGCTATTGCCCAACATCCTACTGCGGGGTAGATCAAGGCACGGGTAATAATAACGTGATGGGTCGCGCTAATGTACCACTGATAGCTTTGTGATCGTTTCTAGCGGTTGTTTGTTTGCACTCTGTTTTTGATGCGCACATTGGAGAAGAACCATCTCCTTTTTTGGGTTTCTCTTTATTTGCAACGTCTGAGCAAAAAAGGACAGGGTTCCTCTCTCATACGCGCATCAAAAACAGAGTGCATTCAAACTACTGCTAGAAACTATCACAAAGCTATCAGTGGTATAAAAAGATCACTTTATAGAAAGAGTAGCACTTTTTGAAAAGTACTCCTTCTCCATTATATATTCCATACCTTCCACAATATCATCAAGTGAGAACAACCCAGCTGAAGATGGGGCTACTATTCTTAAAAGCAGAGCAAAGGGGGATGTGGATGTTTCCGGGAGGGATTGGAAATCCTGTGTGTAGTTGGTATTACGAAAACCAGGAGGATTAGGATTTTACTTTTTCCCATCACTCCTTGAATTGGGCAAGCTGATTTGGGGTTTCTGTTCAGCTACTTTCCATGGTAGGATGCTGTTTCAAACATTGCCGTTCTTCATTGTGACGAACAACTTTCTTGGTTCACGTCGAAAAATAAACTAAACGCGTTGAATCTTCATTCTTCATTCTTCATGAAGATCAACGCATGTGAAGAAGAGCGACAAGACCGAAGAACGCTCTGGTCAATCAAACCACTCTGCTAGTCACGATGTGAGCAAGCCAGAGCCGAAGAGCATGAAGAACGAGGTTTCCCGTTTTGCTTTGCCATTCATATTCTTCTCAGCCGGGCTACTCACCGCAGTATGCTTTTACGTTGGTATGTTCTTCATTAGTGAGGATTGGTTGTATATCGATGCTTCGAAGATCTTCGCACACGATGAGTGAATAAGGGGAAAACGATGCGAATATCAGCAAGCCTGGTTGGCACAACGAAAACCAGGAGGATTCGGATTATCCTTCTTTACACTGCTCTTTGAATTGGGCATGTTGATTTGGGGCTTCTGTTCAGCTCTTTCCCTGCTCGGATGCGTCTTCGCTTCCGTGAAGCACCGTCCGGAAAACTGAAAGATGTTCCCTCCTGAACCAAGTCAGAATCAGACTAGACATCAGACAGAGGAGCAAAAAGATTTGTATTGGTTGGAGTTCCCTTGCAGAAAACGCATTTTAGTGTGTTATCTGCACAGGGACCAGCCCCATGGTTCTCCCCGCAAGTGGAACAACGTGCCTTATTGCCGCAGTGTGAGGTCGTATGTCCTTTGTAGTTCAGGCAGATCATTACCCGAGCTACAAGCACAGGTAGCCGAAGTTTTTCCAGCTCTATGAAGTGAGGTAGGGCATAGAAAGAAACGAGTCTGTGGGGGTAACTTTTTTATTATCTTCGGTGTGCAATACCTAAACTAACTTCTGCACATCCAGTATTTGAACTGAAGGAAGCAGAGGGTTCTTGATTCGGCCAACGGCCTCTTCTTGAAAATTTTAGGGCACAGACTCGCCTCGGTGACCACTCCTAAAATCTTCACATCACGAGCTGGAATATAAACTCGATATTCCAGTGAAAAAGCTGGGATGAAGCAATCTCATTAGCCTGTTGCAGGTTAGAGACGACTACACGGAGTTTATTAAATTTTACTTCCATGATCTCTGTCACGGCTAAGAATCGCTTCGTCAGATCAGTAGTAATTTTGTACATATTCAGAAGTTTCTTTTTGGGCTGAAAAAAGACAACCCAAAAGCACTTCTTCAGACAAAGCGTCCATGTCGAAGAAACCTCTTCAACAAGCACGATTTGTCTTACTTGTGGGAGCGTTTAACGCCCCCAGCAAAGACAGATTTAAATCACACACACACACACCACACACACAATACACAAATTAAAGCTGTGGTTCTGGTGCTGGAGGAACGTATGCGTGTATCAGACACAAAACACTTATCTTATTTGTATTATTGAACTGCTGCTGCTGCTGCTGCTGGGTGACGAACGCTTGTGGCCGCCCAATGTTTCTGACATGGGTTTCGATCCTATATTTTTAGGAAAAGCTGCTATTGACTCCGTGGTTGATCTCACTAAACCATGTTGACTCGTGAGAAGTTATTTGATTATTGTGCATGAGGTTCTCAATCTCGATAGCGCTTTCATTTCTATTTTGGGATAAATTAATGACGCCATCCCAGCAGGAACACCAACACTTATTGTGGAAGTGCGATATCTTTCGACACATCTGTGGTACGGCGAGAGGCGAAAAAAAAGTGCATACCTTTAAATACAATACCTTTTTCAAACTAACGTTCGCAAATACAAGTTATAAAGTGTATTAGCTCGTTTCATCATTTTTTATAGACACGCGTCCGAAAAGTCTCACGGTTGATTCCTCCGCTTGTTCCGTCAAGATTGTGTCTGCTGGGTAGCCTGTGCATGGTCGATGGTTCTGCCCATTTCGTCCAATAGGTTAAGGGCCCAGATCGATGGTGAAAGTCGAGACAACTGATTTGTAGCCGTTTGGTTCGAGTGAAATTTCAAGAGGAGCCATTTTGTCTTGCGGTGCCTCGAGTAGTGCTTAGATGGCTGCCAGTGTATTCTTTTGACAGTAGCGAACAGTGTTCATCTTCAGCATCGAGCAGCTCGGCACGCTAGCATGTGAATAGAAACCATTCGGTGTGGAACGAACACATACATAAGTGAATAGGAACGGGACCATGAGTGACAAATTCCTATTTCCCAGATTTATTCAATTTGGAAAACTCGAATAAAGATGCTGCTGAAGAGAGAAGAACGGTGGTACGTTGTTGCCGATGCAAACCCGGAACCGGTAACCAGTGCTTGGATGAAAGACGATATGAAGTGTCATGCGGTGATTGTTTTGTATCTGGAAGACAACCATCTCAACTTGGTTAAAGACGCGGGTTCGGCCAAAGACGTGTGGAAGCTTAATCATGAAAAAAACCGTAACGTCGCGTGTGTCTATACTTAAGAAAATTTGTAGCTCCAATTACGTTGATGGTGAAGATTTGAAGAAGCATCTGTACGACTTGGAGGAGTTTTTCGTTCGTCTGGCGTGTACGGGCCAAGCGCTCTAAGAACCGTTGCAGATTGCAATGATACTTCGGAGTTGACCGGAGTCATACAGTAACAGCGTTGGAGAGCCGGCCGGAAGCATATATGACAATTCCGCTCGTTAAGCAAAAGTTGCTAGACGAATATCAGCGGCAAAAGAAGCGCGGTTCAGTGTCGAATGAAAAGGCAATGAAGATGGAATCTAGGGAGCAGAAGAAACGGCAGTGTTTCCACTGCCAGAAGCCTGGCCATTACCGTAAGGATTGCCGTCTCTGGTTGCAGCTTCAGATGAAAAGAAAACTGGAGCAGAATTGAAAGCAAAGAAAAACGACGCGAAGGCCAAATTGTCGGCCGAAAAGGATGTTCCGATGTGTTTTACAGTCGGAAATCGCCAACTACAGGGTTGTTAGTACATTGACAGTGGCTGTTCGTTTCATATGGCCAACGATCGAGCTTTCTTCAGCCGGTTGGATGAAAGCAAGCAGGCGCAGGTGGTACTCGCTGACGGTTCTACCTCATAATCATTTGGTATCGGTGAAGGGTTCGTAAAATGCGTGACCAAAGAAAGAAATGTGCTCTTCATACCGGCGTTAGACAGTGGATTGATATCGGTTCGAAAGCTGAGAAGAAAGGTTTTGTAGTGAACTTTGTTGAGTGAGCCTGTTCTATAGTGACCGAAGCCGGTAAAACAGTTGCGTTGGGAAAGCTTAACGGGAACTTGTTTGTTTTGAAGACCGTGGAATACGCGAAGCTGAGTGGGGAGTGGCAGCATCTGCCAAACTACCAGCACATTTGGCATCGACGGTTTGGCCACCGTGATCCTGCGGTCCATCAACAGCTGAAGGCAGGAAATCTCGGAGTATGATTCAAGATGCAGGATTGCGGATTACGGCAGGTTTGTGAGAACTGCCTCAAAGGTAAGCTTCCACGTACTTCATTCCCTGCAGCCTCTGATAGTAGAGCCGCCAGAATACTCGACCTGGTACATACCGACGTATGTGGACCCATGGCGAATGAGACCCCGGGGCGGTACCTGATGACGTTCACCGATGACTTTAGCCGCTATACCGTTGTATGCTTGTTGCGGCAGAAATCAGATGTAGCTGGTTGCATAAAACTGTACGTTGCTAACGTCAAAACGCGTTTCGGAAGGACACCGTGCGTGATTAGGCGAATACGTCAACAGCGACATTCTTTGAGGAGGAGGGGATTCAAGCGCAGTACACCGCTGCATACAACCCGCAGCAGAACGGTGTGGCTGAACGCAAAAACCGTACGTTACAGGAGATGGCAACTTGTATGTTGCTTGATGCAAACCTCCATAAGAAATATTGGGATGAGGCGATTATGACTGCCGCCGACATCCAAAAACGCCTCCTTTCTCGTGTCGTTGATAAGACACCGTTCGAGGAATGGTTTGGAAGCAAACCTGTGTTGAACAAGCTTCGGGTGTTCGGATGTCCGGCGTATGTGCATATTCCGGTCGTTAAGAGGGTCAAATTGGACTGCAGGTTTTCAGGTTCTTAGATCCCAAAACCAACCGCATCACGATAAGTCGCGATGCGCGCTTCATCGAGCAACGGAACAGTTCTCCCATGACGGAACCGGAAGCGATTACCTCGGACAAAACCGAGGACGATTACGAGTGGCCAGAAGCGATAGGCGACGATGGTGCAGTTCAGGACGAAGCAGTTACTCAAAAGAAGCAGTCGCAAGAAGAGGATTCACTTCAGGAAGACCATTCCCATCAAGGGGGATCTGATCACGATTCCGATGAAGAGTTCTACGGCTGGGATGATCAAGAATTGGACGACGGCCGCGCTGTACCATCAGCGTCTGGAAGACAAAAACGTTCAACCAGAGGCGTTCTACCGAAGAGACTTCCGGATTATGTTGTAGACGTGGCAGTTCAAAGCTCGGAGAAGGATTTGTGGGAAGCGGCGATGTAGGAGGAGTATGACTCACTGCTGCACAATCAAACGTGGACGCTATGATTGTGCGCATGATGATTGTATTTAATCAGCATTGTGAAATAATTGACTTTAATACAATTAGGAAAAAATTGAAAAAAATATGTGCGCACTAAGGGATAGAATCGAACATAGGCATTTAATTTTAGTATAAGAATGTATCCATGTTAAAACGGTATATTATTGTTTGACGTCTAACAAATAAATAATTAAATAAATAAAAAGATTGAAAATTAATTGCTTCCTGTCACTACGTTAATGTTCAACAACGACCCGTCCCAGGCAGGAAAGACTGTATAACTTATGGTCAGTTCAGAGCATAGTAACAAGATATTTCATTTTATACAACTTCTAATTTGTTTTTCTTTCGGTGTTCCGAGGGACTACTTTTTGCTTCATCGTTTCCGTTCTATGATATTATTCTGGATCTGCTTGAGTCTCAACAGCTAGATAAAGTGTTGATACGTTGTGATGAAATAAAACAAAACCTAACTAGCTCTACCAACTGGATTAGCAAAAACAGACGGAGTACATTTGTTGACGACCTAGCGTTGCAAATCCATCACTGACGACCATGTTTATTGACCTCCCTTCCCAGCAGAACAGGCGAACGCATTAACGTTATCAGCACATTTTGCAGCCAAACACCTCTCGCAGGCAGATCATAAATCATACTCCAGTCGTAACGACTCCCATCGTCTCATTCTGCATCTTTCTGACTTCTGAGCTATGAGTTTAAATCTTAACCTCGAACATATTTCCCTCCAACGAGCTACATTTTTATTCCATAATCTTCGGCAGAGTATAAATTCTTCTTGTTAACCCCACACACTGTATCTTCAGCTGCGGCAACCGGCAAGCCATCAGCGGAATCGGTTTGGTCGGTCGGTCGGCCGGTGGAGTGGTGTAGTGAGTGAAATAAAAGCACCATTAAGAATCATCATTTTTATGCGAGTTTTATGCAGATTGCTACTCTTCCAGCAACGCTAACCGCAAAGACGACGACCTGAGAAAGAATGGAAGTGCAAGTGTCGAAGAACTTGCTACAATTCGACCAAATTGCGTCAGGATCCTCCCGCGCAAAAGAGAAGGATTCGTTAATGGCTTCGAGGAATAAAAATATGAACTGGTAATAAATTCCACCGGGTCATATTTCATCGGTAGGTTTCGGAGAAGAAATATTAAAATTCAGGTCAAATATCCCTTTTTCGGGGAAAAATCTCGGAATCACAACCACAACCCCTTCCCACGGTGTTCCGGCGAATCCTTTTTTTTCTTCTTCTTTCTGCCAAGCGACAAAACAGCATCGGGGTCCTCCGAACGGTCGTAAATCTAATTTTAAATTCAGCGCAAATCCGAGCAAGAATAATTATCGACATGGAGGGCGGGCAACTCTGCAGTCTTCCTCCAGGAGGTTCCACAGGAGACGTTGTAAATGCAAGAAAATGGTTGCGGTCAAGATTAAATTGGCTTTGGCTGCTGCTGCTGCTGCTGCTACCATAGGGACCGATGATGGTGCTGGGTTTCCATTTTCTATGGGAAGCCTTTCCCGTACTGACCTTACGGTGTGTCTGTCTGTGTGTGTGTTCTAGTACGAATGAACACAACGCAGCATTTTAGGGCTTGTTTAATGGATTCTCATCCTGGCCACTACTGCAGCGGCATTAGATGGTCGGTATCTAGCTGAACGTTTTCAAAACGAACCAGACACTTTGCTCGGCTCAGAATGATGAAGCTGCATAAGCTTCGCCAACGCAATAATGAGGATTTGGTCTTAGCGATAATGGATGCTGGTGGGTTTTTGGGGGTGACTTGTGGAATTGGTTGGAAGGCGAGGACCGACATTCGACTGTTTTATTTTCTAAGCACCTGGAATCAATATTCACATATTAGATAAGAAGATGTTGATGATGGTCCCGCCACTTACCCGTACAAAGGTTTGAGCTAGACGATTTATCTTTTAGATAATGAATTTAAAAGCAATTCAACCAGTTATATAAAAATAACGAACTGATTTCATCTACAGATGTAAACTTCTTCAAAAACTGTACATTTGCTTTACAGCGATATAATTGTGAAAAGCTATTGATGTCAACCACAAATATTCGCAAGTATTCCCAGCAATCTGGAAATCCTATTACAATTCTAATCACAGAATCCCGTATAAGGACATGATCAAAAGACAAGCCAATATCCGTTCCTGCCCGCTACATAACCAATGCGGTTCCAACACTAATGGAGCCGCCAGCTTAGTTTTGGACTGACGAAGGATATCCCCAATCAGGGAAATCAAGAAAATTTCCAAACCGAAAAAAATCCTGGACCGCCCCTAGTCAAACTTTTTACATCTACCACAACAAAATTGACAAGGAATTCCCCTACAATTAGCCCGATAATCCACTACTATATCATGGCATCTTCTCAAGCATCAAAGGCCAATATTTTTTTTTATAAATTCTTAAAGAAGATCTTTATACCTGTATACCGCGCGCGACGCTCAAACTGTTGTAGACTACACACAAAAAAAAACGACTTTACATTACAATAACAAACATAAACTTTAAATCCATCATCATCATCGAGGCGAAAAGTATAGATTGTTTGTGCCCCATGACAAATATAAAACAATTAACAATAAACCATACAACAATATCCGTTATTAATAAAAAATGATAACATTTAAAAAAATTAGTTTTGTAAAGCTCCGTACAAAAAATATGGTGTTCTAACATCATCCACGTTTCTTGTGTTATATCTATGAATATCACTTCCTCTTTCAATTCGTTTACACAAATATCGAGGCAGCAAACCGTTTATTACTTTACAAATGAACACCATTGTCAAATACACAACTCTCTGCTTCACCGATAGCCACTGTAGGGCATCTAACAACAACTAACATAAAAGAGGAGGAAGTGAACCTGTTACATCTCAAGATCAAACGCATTGACTTATTTTGCAAACGCTGTAATCTCGATATTTGTGTTTGATTAGCTAAAAACAACATTGAAGGGCAAAATTCAATGTGAGGAGAGATGATAGATTTGTACAATTGTATTTTACTAGCAATAGTTAAATCATTTTTCAATCTGCAGAGAACACCGTACTTCTTGGCTATTTTCTTGATGACATCGACAAATTTTAATCTATCATCAATAATCACGCCAAGATATTTAATCGCACGAACGCGATCAATTGTCTCATCATCAATTTTAACAGAGACGTCATCGATAACTCGATTCTGTGAAATTATTTATTTATTTATTTGACAACATCTTCGACACAAAAGTCGCACAGACTGGTTAATCGACACTCTTAATTCTATATTTAAAAACTACTTTGCTAACATTAAAATCGAAACAGTCACACACTTCATTGAAACGTCTACAACATAAATCCAGTGGATTGTTCAGGCCGTAATTTGTTCGATTGCTGGGGATTCACAGCAGTTGCCGACTTCGGAGCTGACGAGTAGGTACATAAAACCTCACATTTTCGAGAAGGCTGCTACAGTCGATGTTGCACTTTAGTACGTCGAAAATGAACAACCTTTGCAGCATCACTCGACGACTCACCAGCGGTTGTAAATCGAGGATTTACCATGAGAAATTACCATGAATTAAGTTTTATTTATGTTCAATTTCAACTATTAGTACTTTAACCATCTACTTAGAGAACGTAAATCTGCATTCAAATGTGAAACGGCCTCCTCAAGGCTTTCAGCTGCAATGAACAACACGGTATCATCAACAAAAATATTAATATCACAAAACCACAAGACTTGTCGCAAGTCATTCATGTATAGAATGTATAAAATGGCCCCTAATACACTCCCTAGTGGTACGCCAAGGCTGTACTCCACAGGGCTAGACCTGTCCGCCGATATATATTGAAACGTTGCCACGCCGCGGTCGTCTTTTCTCGTACACCGTAAAGACTTAAGGATCACCCCAAGTCGTATATCTTGATGGAAGGCCCGGATATCCATAGTGTTGTATGACTCAGGTCGATATCTGTAGATCTGTATGTGTGCGACCAAAGAAATGAAACTTAACATTATAGAATTTGTTCATAACAAGTTGACGGGGAATTCGGCTAATGTATTTATTATTAAACTAAAGTTTCGTAAATTTCGAGTAAATAAACGTAATTACCTATACAAACACCTAAATGGACTTTTCAGCTGTTTTTTCAGCGTTCACAATTCAATTGCCAAGAGACGCTCTGCGAATTTCGTAATTGTCGTGTACGAAAATAGATTTATTATCATTTACCGGCTGTATTGAAGATGTTCTAACCGAAATTGTAAATCCCGCTTAATCAAATGCCGTTTCGCTCGCAGCAATTTTGGCCGTAAAAATATTAAAAATCTGAATTAAAGATTCTTAAAATTTAAGAATCTAAATATCTAAACATTTAAAAATCTAAAAATCTAGAATTCTTAAAATCTAAAAATCTGAAAAACTAAAAACCTAAAAATCTAAAAATCTAAACATCTAAAAATCAAAAAATCTAAAAATCTAAAAATCTAAAAATCTAAGAGTCTAAAAATCTAAAAATCTAAAAATCTTAAAATCTTAAAATCTAAAAATCTGAAAGTCTAAGGATAATTAAAATCTAAATATCTTAAAAATCTAAGGATATTAAAAATTTTAAAATCTGAATTTAAGATTCTAAGAATTTATGAAATTAAAATTAAAAATCTGAACAATCTAACAATCAAAAATCAATAAAATCTAAAAATTTAAAATTCTAAAACTCTAAACATCTAAAATTCTAAACATCTTAAAATCTAAAAATCTAAAAATCTTAAAACCTAAAAATCCTAAAATCTTAAAATCCTTAAGTCTATAAATCGAAAATCTAAAAATTTAAAAATCTTTTTATTTAAACATCTAAAAATTTAAAATTCTAAAAACCAAAAAATCCAAATATCTTATAGTTAAAAATCTAAAAATCTAAAAATCTAAAAATCTAAAATATCTAAAAATCTAAAAATCTAAAAATCTAAAAATCTAAAAATCAAAAAATCTAAAAATCTAAATATCTAAAAATCTAAATGTATTAACAAATCTTAAGATCTAAAAACCTTAATATCTAAATATTTTAAAATCTTGGTATCATCAAATTTTAAAATTTAACCATTTAAAAATCTAAAAAATCTCAAAATCTTAAAATTAAAAATCTAAAAATATTGAAAATCTTAAAAATCGGAAAATCTATTAATCTAAATATTAAAAATCTGAAAATCTGAAAATCTAAAAATCAAAAAATCTATAAATCTAAAAATCTAAAAATCTAAAAATCTAAAAATCCAAAAATCTGAAAATCTAAAAATCTAAAAATCTAAAAATCAAAAAATCTAATAATCTAAATATCTAAAAATCTGAAAACTTAAAAATTGTAGAATCTAAAAATCTAATATTTTCAAAATCTAAATATCTAAAAATCTAAAAATCTCCATTTCTCTTCAAACGGTTGGGACTTTAGCATTAACTATAGTCCTAGCTCCCTATGGCTTATGGTTATAGCACCATGACTCGCTCTCTGAAAAGAAAGAAGAAAGCGCCGACCAAAAATCATATGTCCCCCCCCCCCTCACATCACACACACACACACACACACACACACACACACACACACACACACACACACACACACACACACACCCCCATACCTAATTACACACCCCACTAATTGAAAATCTATCGCATTAAAAATCCAAAAATCTGAAAATCTAAAAATCCAAAGGTATAAAAATCTAAAAATCTAAATATCTAAAAATCTGAAAACTTAAAAATTGTAGAATCTAAAAATCTAATATTTTCAAAATCTAAATATCTAAAAATCTAAAAATCTAAAAATCTAAAAATCTAAAAATCTAAAAATCTAAAAATCTAAAAATCTAAAAATCTAAAAATCTAAAAATCTAAAAATCTAAAAATCTAAAAATCTAAAAATCTTAAAAATCTAAAAATCTCAAAATCTAAAAATCTAAAAATCTAAAAATCTAAAAATCGCAAAATCTCAAAATCTCAATATCTTAAAATCTTAAAATCTTAAAATCTAAAAATCTAAAAAAAATCTAAAAATCAAAAAATCTAAAAATCTAAAAATCTAAAAATCTAAAAATCTAAAAATCTAAAAATCTAAAAATCTAAAAATCTAAAAATCTAAAAATCTAAAAATCTAAAAATCTAAAAATTTAAAAATCTAAAAATCTAAAAATCTAAAAATCTAAAAATCTAAAAATCTAAAAATCTAAAAATCTAAAAAATCTAAAAATCTAAAAATCTAAAAATCTAAAAATCTAAAAATCTAAAAATCTAAAAATCTAAATATCTAAATATCTAAAGACCTAAAAATCTGAAATCTTAAAATATAAAAATCTAAAAATCCAAAAATCTAAAACTCTAAAAATCTAAAAATCTAAAAATCTAAAAATCTAAAAATCTAAAAATCTAAAAATCTAAAAATCTAAAAATCTAAAAATCTAAAAATCTAAAAATCTAAAAATCTAAAAATATAAAAATATAAAAATCTAAAAATCTAAAAATCTAAAAATCTAAAAATCAAAAAATCTAAAAATCTAAAAATCTAAAAATCTAAAAATCTAAAAATCTAAAAATCTAAAAATCTAAAAATCTAAAAATCTAAAAATCTAAAAATCTAAAAATCTAAAAATCTAAAAATCTAAAAATCTGAAAATCTTAAAATCTTAAAATCGTGAATCTTTAAATCTTTAATTTTAAGCTATCTAACAATCTTACAATCTTAAAATCTCTATATCCAAAAATCTTTATATCTATAAATCTAAAAATCTAAAAATCTAAAAATCGTTAAATTTAAATACTAAATACATATACATTTTTTTTTTTTAAATACTAAATACATATATATAAAAATTTGTAAATCTTAATGTATAATGATTTAAAATCTGAAAATTTAAAAATCTTTATCTTGCAATCTATACATCTTAATCTAAACATCTTAAAATCTTTGAATCTAAAATTTTAGAAATCTTAAAATCTAAAAATCCAAACATCTTAAAATCTAAAAATCTGAAAATCTAAATATCTTAAAATCTAAAAATCTTAAAATCCGAGAATCTTTATACCTTGAAATCTTAAAATCTTAAAATTTTAAAATCTTAAAATCGTAAAATTTTAAAATTTTAAAATCTTAAAATGCAAAAATCCACATATCTGAACATCTAATTATCTGAAAATCCAAATATTTTTATTAAAAATTGAAATATCTACATAATTTAGACATATAAAAATCTGAAAATCTAAAAATCTAGAATCTTAATACATAAAAATCTAAAAATCTTAAAATCTAAAAATGTTAAAATCTTAAATCTCAAAATCTTAAAATCTAACAATCTAAAAATCAATATATAAAAATCTAAAAATCTAAAAATCTAAAAATCTAAAAATCTAAAAATCTAAAAATCTAAATATCTAAAAATCTAAAAATCTAAAAATCTAAAAATCTAAAAATCTAAAAATCTAAAAATCTAAAAATCTAAAAATCTAAAAATCTAAAAATCTAAAAATCTAAAAATCTAAAAATCTAAAAATCTAAAAATCTAAAAATCTAAAAATCTAAAAATCTAAAAATCTAAAAATCTAAAAATCTAAAATTCTAAAAATTTAAAATCTGAAACTCTAAAAATCTAAATATCTAAAAATCTAAAAATCTTAAAATCTGAAAATCTAAAAATCTATAAATCTAATGATCTGAAAATCTTTATATCTAAAAATCTAAAAATCGAACAATCTAAAAATCTGAAAATATCGCTACATTAAAAACCGTTTCGCATGTAGTGATCGTGGCCGTTAAATTTTAAAAATCTTAATTTTAAAATCTTAAAATCTAAAAATAAAATCCAAAAATCTAACAATCTTAAAATCTAAAAATCTAAAAATCTTAAAATTTAAAAATCTAAAAACCTAAAAATCTAAAAATCTAAAAATCTAAAAATCTAAAAGTCTTAAAATCTAAAATTTTAAAAATTTAATATCTAAAAATCTAAAAATCTAAAAACATAGAAAATCTTAGAATCTAAAAACCTAAAAATCTTTAAATCTCAAGAGCTTGAAATCTAAAAATCTTTTAATTTAAAAATCTAAAAATCTTAAAATCTAAAAATCTTAAAAATCTAAGAATTTAAAAATCTAAAAATCTAAAAACATTGAAAATCTTTAAATTTAAAAACCTCAAACTCTCATACAAATGATTGACAAATATCAGCATAACTTGAGAACTATTCAAGCAAATAAAACCATATCTGGCATGAGGGGGTTTTTGCAAGCAGGATTTCTATAAATATAAAAATGAATTTTTGTCTGTCAGTCTAATCCTTATAGACTTGGAAGTCACAGAACCGATCATCGTGAAAATTTATATGCAAGAGTTTTTAAAGCCGGAAAAAGTTCTTATGATTGTGTGAGACCCCTTCCTAAACTGTGACCCTCAAACAAATGAGATTTTTCTAGCCAGTTCTATTAAACTTTCAACGTTCGGACCGGGTTCAGCTAGTTATTGCATATAAATTGCACTGTCTTTTGCATTATGTATTTCAAGTCCTCCAGGTCACCAGGTATTTTATCAGGTAAATAATTCAGAATTTGATTTTTTTTCTCATGGTTGCCAAACTTTGTTTAAATTTTCTAGTTCATAATGGGTACGCAAGTTTGTCTTATAATATTGCACTATTCATATTATCTTTAGTTACATTGTTCATTCATGATCATTACCATTCATCTTTATCATCATCATCATTACTTTTTTTTGTCATTATTTGTGTTTTCATGATTTATATATTAACATAAAAATGTTTTTATCATTTTTACCTGATTGGTTAACTATTCTTTTAGTTATTATGTGTTAAAAGTAAAATCATCATTTTGATCCTTTCTTCTCCTCTAATGAATAAGAAGTATCTGGTGCTTTGAATACACTAAGCTGCAATGGAATCTCCGGTAGGCTTTTGCAGTTATTACTGAATTTATTTTCCATTTTCGGTTTGCCAATAGACATTTTACCAAATCTGAGCTGGTCTGATTCATGCAGCGCTGTGTGCCATTTGGCTAAAGTTTCATTTTACTGGTCAATCGTTGTCATTACGTAATCATAACACTATAACTTTATATATTATTATATTGTCTTATTGATTTTACTTCATAGATGATTTAAACATTAATTATAATTATTGATTTTTTTTATCGATTTGTCTTCAACTCCCTTTAAATTCAATCTTCCCTGTTTTCCTTACTCAGGAGCAATAAATATTAGCCCAGCAAAATCGAGATTGCTGTTATAAAATCAGCGTTAAGCAGCAAATAGCGACCATGGCAACAGTAAAATAAAATGTATGCATGATAGTTTTGTAAATTTTCAATAAATTTAACAAACGTGCTCAAGCGCGTAACCACAGAACTCTACACTTTAACACTTTACAACATTTCTTGTATGTCAGGATCAACCAAATTCATTCTTCAGATCGTATATAACACACAAAAACAAATAATGAAATTTAACAGGCGCGGGAAATTTCCCAGAACAGAACGCGCCCATACCCCTTTCTGAACCGAAGGGCAGGGAGGAGAATTCCGAGGATTATTTCATCATAAACCTACTGAGAACTTCACGATAGTTTGAAAAATCTATGGGTAATTTCAAGTTAAACTAAAAAAATTGATTGACATTGATAGTGTTCCAGGACATCGAAATTCCATGGAAATTTTTCGAAATTTTTTGAAGTTATGGCTAAAGAATGTAAACAACTCTTTTGACTTTTTAAATTTTCAAGTACAGTCTTAAAAATTGCATCAGCTTCGCCGTGTTAGAAGGTTTGATAAAAATATAGTTGTTAAATAATTTAAAATTGAAAAGTTCTACTAAAATGAATTCTTCGAGAAAATTATTCATTCGTATGAAATGAACCTTTTTGTAAAAGAAAATGTAAAATAAAATTTTAAAACTCAGTTTACTTCTGAGCTACTGTCTAAATTTCAGCTGAATCCATTTTTTGAATGGTTAGAGAATGTGAAATATGACAATTTTGTATGAAAAACTGAAGATGTATTTAATATTTTTGATACCACTGTACACTAGAAACAATTTCTGCCAAAAATAGAACCTTTTGATTGAAAATCAAATCCTATAAAGAAATCTTAAGAATAAATTTAAGACAACTGTTATAAGAAATGGAAGGGAATTTTGATAAAATTTCCAAGGAAATATTGAGGAGCGTTTGAAAAAATAATCGGAACTCTGTCTCTGTGACCACTGTGATCTCATCAAGAAGCTCAAACTAGCGTAACTTACTGAAAATGGTTGAGCTACTATGATATGAAAATTCTACAGCAAAATTACTCATCATTATATCGGAAGTAAAAACATTCTTCAGGGCAGTTTTGCATAGATAGTTTAAGGTGTCCCTACAGAAAAAAAATAGTTTTTACCTCTCATTTTTTTATTTAAATTTGCCATGATAATGATTTTTATTACTTGAAAAGGTAAAAGTTTGACGCGTAAATCTTGCCGGTGTCTCTTATCACTAGGGAGTAAATAACGATTTTCTTATAAAATTACACCCTTTTCAAATGCGTTTTCTCATTTTAAAAACCCTATCTCCAGCTTTCAGACATGATATGCAAAAATAAAAACCCTCTCAAATGCTGTTGAAAAATATTTTTTTGGTTTGCCCCAACTAGAAATACCAAAATTTGAAAAAGGCATATCTTGTTCACAAAAACCAAAATAACTTTTGTTTGACATACGATAGAGACAGTTTCAGCACACCAAACGTTGTAAATTTTATTGTTCTAGAGTCTAGAGTCTGGGAAGACAGCTTTGCTGAAAAATTTTAAATAATAAAATTACAGCAAAATAACTGATTTTTAAAGGGACACCCTAAGCCAAGTAGGAAAAATTGCTCTAATTTGGTCATATGAAAAGCTAAAGAAACATTTGTGTAACTAAAGTTACTTGAAATTATCTCGTCTACAACTTTTTGAAGAGCACATACCTTTATTTCAGCAAATAAAAAAGTTAAATTTTCGATTTCTCTGACAATAAGGACCACCCTTGTTTTCATTTACACCAAACGAAGCGCCTTAATATAAAAAACAACTTTGTGCAAGACAGTTTTGCTCCAAAATTTTAGACTTAGGCTGAAAATGTATCTTTCCAACTAAATGCGCATTCTGAACCACTGTGCAATGCCGTCAAATTTAGTCAACAGTAAGCTTAATCCTCAAAAAATATGAAATCAGGAATATCCCTAGCATTAACAATCCTAACATTTAAAACTGTGCAGTTTTTCAAAAAGATGTCATAGTTTTTCAACCAAACATGATGAACAAATTAACAGACTACAATTTGCAGTACATTAACGACCGAGTGTCTCTCTAATGAACTCGGAACCCCAACATCATAATAATTGAAAAAATACCTCAATTACCATACGGAAGTTCGGGATTCAATGCCACCCAAATAAGAACAACGAATTTTCATTCATCCTCACAATGAATTGTGCAGAAAACCAATTACCTGAAATAATTAAATTCATCGAGTAAAACTTTTTTTTTCGCTAAACCACAAACTCCCGGGCGCTTTCCACATCCTTCACCGGGCATCCGAAAACAAAAAAAAATGAACTCCAAAAATCCGAGGAAAATTGAAGGAAAAACTTTGAAGCGTATCGATGACTGCCAACCGCGCGTGGAAAATTCAGTCTCGCTCTATTGTTTCCGCTCCTGTGGCTGGACGATGGCCTCTGGTTCTCGAGCGAATGGCGATAATTTCAATTACTGATGCTACATCCTTCATCCCACAACGGGTTTTTCACTAGAAAACCTTTCATCGTTTTCCAATGGATTTTGATTTTAAACCTAAGAACATATTCCAAAAATTGCGGTTAACCGGAGACGTCTTTCAGTAAACCCATCCGAAGCAATTTAATTAGCCACAATCAAGCTGTTGTAAAATCGATTTTCTGTCCACTTTTCTTCCGAAAGCCCATTCTCTGGACGGCCTCCGAGCACCGCTGCATATCCGTAAGGATATTTGAAATTGATTTATGAAGAGTACACACCATATTTCCAATATTTAATCCCCTTCCCGTTCGTCCGTTGTCGTCGTTCGTCGTTGGCAAGGCAAGAAAACTGCCCCACGGAAAACTTTCCCGCCAAGACCAAGACGGACGGAAGGCAAATTTTCCGCCTCACTCAAACCAACCACATTATTGTTTGTGGCCGGCCGTACCGTGCCAGCATCTTGGTCCAATGGACCCACTTCGATTCAGAACTACGGGACGGGAAGCGGGAGTCCAGAATGGAAACTCCGGTCTCATTTTGGGGCGAACCGCTCAAACCCGGGATTAAATATTCATAAGACGTTGGTAAACACACTAGGACTACCGGCTCGTTGGTAGCCAGCCACCGGAGGGCAGTGGGATTTAGTTGGCCAACATGAACGAGGGGTTTTTCCTCTCCTACTGCGGAAGGTTGTTTCCTGGCGGAGTTTGGGCGAAGAAAATTAGTGCGCTTCTGGAAAATATTAAGAGTTCAATAATTCATCGTAGCATTATCGATTGGTCGGGATCGATGGCAGGTTTAATATGGCAATATGCCGATTTGTTTTAAGGAGTCCTAATGTCGTGAACAAACGGTGAATATCTGAAGAAAAAGTAGATGAAATTGAACGAACAGCCTTGCTCGAGGTTTCAATATAACTTAAGTATCATTGAGAGATTATCTTTACTTTGTCTTTCAGCAATAGTTAGGCTGCTAAAGGGTGTTCCGATCAAAATTTGGTCAAACGGTAATGTGTGTGAGTCGATCAAAGTTTTTATCAATAAGTCAAATTCTTTTTCTTTTCCAAGTTCAGTCAATACATAATACAGGAGAAATATCCAGCTTAGCTTCCTTTTTTACGAATGCGAATTGCCAGGTCTTTCGTTTAACACCTGCCATGAGATTTTGTACAGTCTCCTTGTCCACTTTCTTCGCCGCAGAACGCCAGTTTGCCTTGAACTGTTTCTCGCTCACATTAGCTTTTTAATTCTTCTTAAGGTTCCGCTTGACGATGGCCCAATAACGTTTGATTGAGCGAAACTCTGGTGTGTTTTGAGGGTTTAATGTGCTTGAAAATATTTACCACCTTTCTCAGTCCGGTTGCCGTATAAAACTTCTGTACAGAAAGATGTTTATAGTCTGCCTTGACGTAAGTTTCATCGTTCTTTACCACACAATCCAACTTCGTCAGCATCGTAGTGTACAACTTCCACGATCGTGCTTTGGCCGACGTGTTTTGTTTATCGTCGCGATTTGGAGTCACCACTTTTCTGTTAGTCGACAGTTCAGCTCTATCCACGGTTGAAGCTGCCACTCCCAGCTTCTTTGCGGCATCTCGGACGGAGAGGTTGGGGTTCCACTCGAAACAGTGGGCAACTCTTTTTGTCGTCACTGTGGCCTCCGGCTTTCGATTTCCCCCCGATGCAGCTTTTCTGGCCGTCAACAAACGTTCACCGAACACTTTCAATACGTTGGTAACAGTTGATTTAGCCACATTCACCAATTTCGCCAACTTGGCGTGAGAGTAGTTTGGATTTTCGCCATGCACTTTGAAAATTTTGATGCGTGGCTTCTCTTCCTTCGACGAAATTTTGATGCTGTGCTAACCTTTTCGATTAGCTAACCTCGAAGTGCTAATCTCAAAATTACAAGAATGGCATGATGCTACACGCACACATCTTCAAAATGAGGGGTGTGTTAAATTTGTAAATGCACGATGAAAGGAAATGCTTCAAGTTTAAGTAGACCAAATTTTGATCGATACACAGTTGATAATCATAATCTGTCGATCTACAGAAAGAAATAACAAAATGTTGTATTCACCTATTGCTTGAAATTAATTGATTCAATAGAAAAATGGTATAAGGTCCGAAATACGAATGACAGATTACGAAGGCTGTATGGGAAGGTCCATTAATTATGTCACGCAGTAAGGGGGGAGGGGGGGGTTGGGAAAACGTGATGATCCATACAAAAAAAATTGAAGGCCCATATAAAAAATGTGCCAAGGGGGAGAGGGGGGTTATAAAACGTAATTTTTTGCGTGACGTAATTAATGGACGTTCCCTATGATAAGTACCCGTGTTTAACCACTGATGGCATCACTGACGCAAAAAAGTTTTGTTTTGATAGCTGTGAAAACTTGTTAAGTTTGCTTTTGTTTGAAATTATGGAGAAAGAGTAATAACGATCAGTGATTTGTTTCCTTTTTTTTCGATGGGAAGACGTGTGAGGAAATCAGTGAATTTGAATGTCGTTTACAAGGACCATGCACCTTCGATGAATACCATCATATCGACAAAGATTTGTCAGTTAAGGCCCAACTTTCAAACGTAAACAATGACTTATTCCGTATTTTTTTCGAAGCACAAAGGATACCCATATAAGCCACCGATTCTATAGGATAGGTGATCTCTTCCTCTTCAATATGACCAAGATGAATTGAAAAAGCGTGTTGTCAATGACTAAAAATTCGCAAAAAAAAACTCGTTGTTTACTTTTGATTGTTATTTTTGTATTCTCCCCAGCGCGGAAGTAACGATCTTTGATGAAGTTTTTTTCAGAAGCAGATAATTTATCATCTCCATCTGTCTGTCTGTCTGTCTGTCTGTCTGTTTGTCTGTCTGTCTGTCTGTCTGTCTGTCTGTCTGCCCGTATCTGATTTTAAAACTCGGTCTTTTGAATAATCAGGTTATTTCAGACGTTGGACGTAGCGCTTTACTAAACCTGAAAGGTCATCACGCCTTGTCAACCTGAAAGATCACACACACACACACACACACACACACACACACACACACACACACACACACACACACTGCAACGAGGAGAACGAGGACCTTCGAGCGAAAGTGGAACCGATGGCGCCCAGCTTACAGGTGAATTGATACTCTCACTACCCTCCGCGCTGCATGCCTCCGAGCAAGGAGAAGTGCTCAGAGAGCACGGATTGAAGCAGAAAGAGAAGAATGGAAAATCTTATTTCGCGTTGCGCGCACCGCCCTTAAACGAGAGATCAAGCTGAGCAAGTCAAACTGCTTTAAAGAGTTGTGCCAAAAAGCCGATGAGAACCCTTGGGGCAACACTTATAGAATCGTGGTGGCGAAGTTTAAGCGTCCAGCGACACCTGTTGAAATGTGCCCGAACAAATTGAAGATGATCGTGGACGGTCTTTTTTTGCATCACCACCCAACGCTGTGGCCGCCTACGCCATACGGAGATGCTGAAGATGCAACTGCTTGGATCTCAAATGAAGAGCTACTATTAGTTGCGAAGTTTCTGAAGTTGAAGAAAGCTCCCGGTCCGGATGGGATCCCCAACGTAGCACTTAAATATACCACGATATTGGCGTTCCCGGACACTTTCAGGACGGCACTATTTCCCAGATAGATGGAAGGTTCAGAAGCTGGTGTTGCTGCCGAAACTAGGGAAGCCACCAGGAGACCCAGCATCTTATAGACCCATATCCCAAGTAGCACACTAAGATCAAAATTAGTTGTAGTAGCTTGAATATAACTTAGCAAGTCATATTTAAGTTATCTCAACTGAGTGGCAACTTGTGTGCTACTAGGGATGCCTGCTGGATACCCTCGGGAAGCTTCTGGAAAGAATCATCCTTAACAGGCAGACGCAGTGCATGGAGAGCGATCATGGCCTTTCAAAGAGACAATTCGGATTTCGGAAAGGGGTCTCGACAGTGGAAGCAATCCAGATAGTCGTACAGAGAGCAGAGAAGGCATCAAAGCAGAAAAGGAGAGGCAACCGGTTCTGCGCCATAGTGACGATCGACGTCAAAAACGCCTTTAACAGCGCTAGCTGGGAGACTATCGCCGCAGCACTGCACAAAATGCGTGTACCTGGCTACCTGTGTCGCGAATATTAGGGAGTTACTTCCAAAACAGAGTCCCGGTATACGAAACAGAATTGGGGCAGAAATCTATCAGGATCACGGCGGGGGTGTCACAAGGCTCGATTCTCGGCCCAACGCAGTGGAACGCGATGCACGATGGAGTATTAACGCTGAAGTTGCCTAATGGAGTTGAGATCATCGGTTTTGCAGATGATGTCGTCCTTACGATACCGTGCGAGACTCTAGAAGAGGTAGAGATGCTGACGGTGGAGACGATGAACATCATTGGAACGTGGATGACTGGAGCTAAACTGCAGCTGGCTCACCATAAGACGGAGGTAGTGCTGGTCAGCAACCGCAAAAGCAGTTAGCGGGTTGACATCAACGTCTGGTGGTGATGGTTGTAACCGCTTGAATTTCAACGCGCACATCGACTACGCCTGTGAAAAAGGCGGTAAAAGCGGTCAATGCGATAGCGAGGATCATGCCGAACGTCGTCGGTTGACGGAGAAGCAGCAAGAGGCGACTTCTGGCGAGTGTATCAACTTCAATTCTGAGGTATGAAGCCCCAGCCTTGGTCGTGGCGTTGAAAACTGAACGTTATAGTGGAAAGCTGAACAGGGTGTTCCAACTCATGGCCATGCCAGTCGCGAGCGCCTACAGAACAATTTCGTCGGAGGCAGTATGCGTTATCGCTGGCATGACGCCCATTTGTATCACCCTTGTCGAAGACGTCGAATGTTATCAGAGGAGGGATATCAGAAATGCGAGGAGAATCGTCAGAACGGACTCGTTGGCTATTTAAGTGGTAGCAAGAGTGGGACAATACGGTGAACGGAAGGTGGACCCACCGGCTCATCTCAAATGTGTCAGTATGGGTAAATAGAAAGCATGGAGAGGTGAACTTCTATCTGACGCAGTTCGTCTCGGGACACGGCTGCTTCCGGAAGTATCTACTTCGGTTTGGTCATGCTTCTTCAATGTTGTCGAAAAGATGTGCCTCGACGAAGACACATGGAACGTTGTTGATCAAAGATACTGTCCGAGCTGCAGAAAAAATGGCGAAGTGACCAACGATCCAGCGTCACTGGCTAGAGCCACCGCAAAACTGATCGGTTCTGCGTCGTAGTGCTGGTTTCGGGTCGTCGGGGCGCCAGCGAACCGAACCTAGGCTCCACCGGAATCGCTGTTCGGTTTCGGGAGAACTTCCACTGCCGGGGAATCCTCCGTCGGAGGCTACTTGAGTTGATTGCGGCGAGGTGTGGGAGCTAAATGGCTCGACCAAAGTAGGTGGGAGCTAAACGGCTAAATAAAGGAGCAAATTGAGAGTAGAGCAGAGGTCCAGCAACGCCGATGCATAAACAAAAAGAAGCGAGAGTCCCACGATAATGACCGTGAAGGAGAGCACGTCATGACGGTCGGCTACACGTCTCCATGGGAACATCGGTACACGTCTCCATGGGAACATCGGTACACGTCTCCATGGGAACATGAAATAAGAGAAGTGCACGAGCACAGCCGCCCCCCAAAGTAGTAGAAGGCGGACGGAAAATAAGGATTGTTTTTAGTGGTTGAAGCACAGCGTAGTCCCATCATTTCTCTTGTGGGTCCCCACCTGTACAACACACCCACAACAGGCCCGGCTTTTGAAGCTTTTTCAGCCTGTATAAAAAAAAAAAAGCACACACACACACATACACACACACGCACACACACACACACACACACACACACACACACACATACACACACACACACTGTTACGGATAGTACCGATTATAGTCGATCGAAGTTTATTTCACCGTAGTGTGTGTAATCAGGCTTATTAATTAACAAAGTGTTGTGGAAAGTGTTCCCCACATATAAAGGAGTGGTGCATTTTTATTTTATTTATTTTTTTAAGTCGTGTCCGCACACCAGCAGGGTCTTTAGATTGGCAGAACCATGGTTATGGAAGTTGAAAAGAAGGTTGATGAGCTCTATGAGTTCATCAAAGGGAATAATAACGTCCATCACAAGATCTGTGCGCTAGTGACGGGCATTAAGTCTACAATGTTAGCGGTCGAACGTGGGCAGTAAGATTGGAGAAATAATGCTCTGTATAAATGAGGACGATAAAGACCACATCACGGGAAGCTACAAATGCCAGGTAGTATTAAAAAATGATTGAGATAATCCAGATAAAACAGAACCGAGCAAAATCTGAAGCGGATAGAGAAGAGCGTAGGGTGGTATTCCGGGCGGCCAGAACCGCATTAAAACGAGAAGTACGGAGAAGCAAGTCCAGCTGTTTCGAAGAACTGTGCCGAGATTTCGATGCAAATCCACATGAAACGCCTGCCCGTTAATGATCGCCAAGGATTTAAGGGTCAAAAGCGACACCGGTTGAAGGATGCTCGAATAAGCTGAAGACGATCGTGGATGGTCTCTTCTCCCAGCATGACCCAACGGCATGGCCATCGACACCGTACGGCAATGAAGTGGAAGGAGCAACTGGTGGTACGCGAGTCTCCAACGATGAGCTCTTGCGGCGCTACAGAGGTATACCGACAAGTTTAGGAGTGTGTTGCAAAATTGTCAAGAAAATGGGAGATTTCCAGACAGGTGTAAGATTCAAAGGCTGGTGCTACTGCAAAAGCCATATCGACCCATATGCTTGTTAAATATACTTGGCAAGCTTTTGGAAAAGATCATCTTAAACAGGTTGATGAAGTGCACGGAGAGCGAGCATGGCTTGTCATCAAACCGGTCGGGTTCCGGAAAGGAAGGTCGAAAGGTGGATTGCAGTTCGGATTGTCGTCGACGCGGTGCGTATGAGGCACTCAAGCAGCGCTGGAGGAGAGGTAATCGATGTTATGCAGTGATAACGATAGATGTTAAGAATGGATTTAATAGCGCTAGCTGGGAATCCATCGCCGAAGCGCTACACAGAATCAGGGTTCCGACTTTTACGGTACGATACAGAAATGGGCCAGAAGTCGATAAGGATCACGGTGGGAGTGCCACAAGGTTCCATCCTTGGACCGGCGCTTCTGGAACCTGTACACAATGCGCAATGGTGTGATCAACGCCTGAAGTTGCCCGGCGGACGTCAAAATCGTTGGTTTTGTAGACGATATTGTCATGGAAAACATGGCGAAATTAACTTTTACTTGACACAGTTCCTGTCTGGTCATGGATGCTTCGGAAAGTATCTGCATCGGTTTGGACACGTATTGTCACTCATCTGTCCAGTGTGTGGAAACGTAGAAGACACATTGGAGCACGTGATTTTCGATTGCCTAAGGTTTGAGGAAGTTCGGAGGGAGATGCCAGTGCTTAATACGGAGAAAATCATCGTGGAAATGTCTCGAGAGGAGAGATCCTGGAATGCCGTTAATAGTGTAGTGACGCATATTATGATTGAGTTGCAGCGCGAATGGAGGGAATATCTGTGGTTAAGCAGCGACGATGTCCCACGAGGGTGACTGTGAAGGAGAGCACGTTATGACGGCCGGCAACTCCATATCGGTACACGTCTCGATGGGCACATAAAGCAGCACAAAATAACGTCGGCAAGGACCAAGACATCAGAGAAGTGCATGAGCATTCTCTATGGTTGCTTGCGCGCATGCCCGCCTGCAGGAAGTGCCTGCGACGCCTGCTGCCCCGGACAACACCACTGGTCGGTCTCGCTCTGCACCTGCTCCGCTGGCTGTCCGAGTATGGAACGAAAAAAAAAATATGAGGTGTCTCCAGAAATTTTATATCACTGCACTGGGGCCCCAGCACGAGACGTTCCTTACTTACATTCTAAGTCCGTGATAGCTTAGGAAACTGCAGATTTAGTATACTTACTCTGAAAAATTTTTCTCTCTCTTGGCTAATCTCTTATTTTGGTTATTTCCAAATATGTTAATTCAAACGCACGCGTTTTTCAACGTATTGTCTCGATATACTACACAAAAAAAATATAACGACTACCGTTTTTTGATAAAAGAAGTGGGAAATAGAGCACAAAAATCAGTTGGAACTTTGGTTCCGCAATAGGGACGAAAGCAACAAAAAAGTTTGAGAAGAAACTCAAAGCGCTTATGAGAAATAAAATTGCACATAATAAGTATTTAGTACGATTTTAATTGAAGTTTGTTCACCCGGTAGAGAGCTAGATTAATTTGCATTTGAATGAGCAAGGTAAGGGTTATTAATCAATGGCATTAATGTTTACATTTGTTGAATTGTATAAAATGCATCACGAGGTAAGGAAAAGATGGATGAAGTCGATCATGCACCATACTAGCTATCATTTGCGGCTTAAATGAATCTTCTCCTAACACAGTCGAAAAAATGTTATTATGAGCAAAATTTACTACGGTCAAAAACACAGAGACTACTGACAAGAAAAGCAAAAACGCCTCCTTTGATTGAGATCTTAAAGCCGGCCATCATCTAATCCAATTGTATGATTTAGGCCATCCGAGCTCAATCCCTAATTAATGCTACACCCGTACAATCATCCACCACCCTCACGGAGGAAAAGATGATCCCCACTTTCCAGCATTCCGCTCTGCCAAACCGAGGGGATGGCTTTCATTTGGCAGTTTATTGTGTGTTGGAAATTAAACCAAAATGATGCCACTAATTTATTCCGCTGACGTTAAGTGCGGAAGTAAATCTCATTTCTGAAGCTGATCTCTAGACCATGTCCCCCCCGTCTGTCCTTCTCACCGACCAGCAAATCTTCGACCATCTCTTCTTATGAGCTCATCATCGGCAGGGTCCCTTGGATGGAGTGGGGGTAGGTATCAGAAAAGGATTTCATCGAAGCGCGTACTCACCAGTAAGTCCGCATGGCTCCTCTCAGCGGCGGCTTAAAACAATCTTTTATCCTTGCTGCTCTTAATTTATGTTTTCGGATCCCGGTCACGTCCTCATTAAAGATTCCTTGTGCTTGTGAGGGCGCGTTTGGCTTCTCGAAATGGATCTAAGGGAACAGCTCAATTTCGGAGGACGTTCAGCGCGTGATCCAGTCAGTGTTGCCATCAGACCGGCACTGTAGGTTCTATTTGTTTTTCACTCATCGCAAGTATGTCTTTGATATGATATTCCAACCACACTGAGAATGGGACTAAATTTCGTGACAAGCCTACCGGAGAGGAAGTTTGCAGACTTGCCGGGAGCGTAAGGAGCGTTGTTGATTGCCATTACTGGGATTGTGCGTCTTTTGGTCAGTTGGTTGGAAATCCATGGGAATCTTGCTCCAATGGGAAACTTTTTGGAAGGATGAGATTTTCCGAAAGGTATGGGATAAAAGTGAAAAGTAACACCAGGTAGAAGCGATGGGCAGCCGTTGGTTGGGGGTGGACCGCGTGGCCAGGTACCACTTGAACGAAACTTTTTCCTCTTGTTTTTTTTTCCTTTTCGGTAAGCATTCCTTTGGTGGAAAGTTACCAGCCCTTGTTTGGTTACGTTCAGCCGAGCGTGGCTTTGTTGTGGTTTGTTTGATTTACATTTTTCTTCAAATTGTGGGGCTGTGTTTCGTTTGGAAATTTTCGGGAATGCAGATGGATATCAGTGTTACGTCAGTACCCGAATAGTATGGTTTAAGTCTTGATGAATTCAGACCGTATACATTAGGGTGGTTGTTGGCCCACTTGAACAAGTTATCCTAAGCTGACTAGTAAAAGAGTGCGCGCCGGATCGTGCTCATTTACCACCAAATGGCATAAAACAGTTCTAGCGATGTGAAAATTTCTGTTAACACTTCCTAGAGTCTACATATGACAGAAATCAATTTCCAAATTAGAAACATACAGCATCTTAGCGGAGTTCTCTCTGAGGTTGTTAAGTAAATGACGACGAGAGAAACAATACCGATTGAAGTTGTGTTTTTTGTGTTTAATCAGTACTTTCTCTTCACATCTTTGGTTCTAGCAGAAATTGCTGTCCACTCCTACACTGAAAAAAAATTTGCAGTAAAAACTATCACATTACTCCACTATGTCTATTTTCAAAAATTACCATGAAATTTCAGTCAAATTTACTACGTTTACGGTACAGTCTTCAAAATTTATGGTATACTTGAGAGACTTCATGTTGATATCATCCCCATCATGTTTGATTTTATTCGCAGGCATAGTAAAATCTAACGCATTCATAGTCAGGTGAAAATTATTGGTGTTTGCGCTTAATTTAACCCTTGGAATGGTGGTTTCTACAGCAGATTTTCATGACTTGTAGGGATATTGATCTCATATTGATGAGACGGATTTTGGACATTATTGGAAACATTATTATTAATTACGTACTTCACGCAATAAAAACATGGCATCGGACTAGGGAGCGACCCCGGCGTAGTGGTTAACATCCATACCTCTCACGACAAAGTCACGACTTCGAATCTCACTCCCGGACATTTGAGTGACTATGACTGGAGATGAACCAGCCAAGGGCTAAAAATCTCGATAATAAAGGAATAAAAAAACGGTATCGGACTAGGGAGCTGGCAGCGGTACGCCTAATGGAATCCCATTAACAGCGTTTCGTCATGAAATTGCCAAAAAAGTGGACAGTACACAATATCAAAGTGCGTAACAATATCAGAACTTACAAGGGGCTGCAATTTTTTCAACACTAAGTAGAGGACAGATGTACCTGCTGATGATACGTGCAAATCAAACAAAAAATAGGAAATAGTTGTGGTGTGGCAAGGGGCTGTGGCTTCATATTTCACAACGGGCACAATCAACGGTTAAAATAACAGAAAAGAATGACCCGTACATATACAAACTCACGTGGATTTGGTCATATGTATGTTGATTTCCATTTATATAAAGCAAACTTTTGAATTTGTTCAAAAATAAATGTTTTATGAACAGTCCTAATGTGAAACAAACATAAAATAGACAAGAAAAATGAAGCAGTACAGCCACAATTTTCCAGAATGCTTTCAAAAACTGGCTGTGTTAGTTTTAGACTAGAATAAATAGAATTAAAAGGGTAGGACCTTGCGGGATTTCTACCGAGCCGATCGTTCGAGATCCTGTGATGAGACACACACTACAAAAATGTCGTGTAAATTTCTGTCCCCTGAGACCGACACATGCAAGCGTCCTTTAGCACATGAGTTGAAAAAGATGAGAAAATAATTTTCAAATACACACATCTTTCGTCGAATTGCGTATGTGTTAGTATCAGGAGACATAATTTAACAAGAAATCTTTCTTTGCGTTCCACAACTTTTTACAAACATGAATTACGCCTAGTGTAAAATTCATAAATTTACAGTTCTTATTTGAAGTACTGGATGAAGTCAATAGTTTATTGGCACACCTATCCAACAGGCTAGTTGTAGGAAATCAACGTGTTCAAAAAGTACAAAATCAGCATTTCAGTACTACTGCCGAAACGACCGTTTCTACACCAGCTACGTTCATTCAATAAACAAATGATTCACGTATCAGCGTCTTCTACCAGTCACTCAGGACGGAATCGATAGTAACAAACCGTATACTGCAATTGCTCCTCAACTCAGCAGTGATAAAGGGTGTTTCGATAAAAATTTAGTTGACTTAAACTTGACGCATTTAACGTTTATTTTGATTTTGAGATTAGCGCTTCAGTTATCAAAATGTCGTTGAAGGACGAGATGCAACGGTTCAAAATTTTGCACGTGCATGGCGAAAAGTTACTCTCACGTCAAGTTGGCGAAATTTGTCGAATGTGGCTAAATCAACTGTTACCAACGTATTTAATCGACAAAAATAGTTGCCCGATGTTTCGAGCGGAAATCCAACCTCTCCGTCAGAAAGCTTGAAGAGCAACGTTTACATTCCGACCAGAACCTTCAACCAGGAAATTTATCTGAGCGAGTGCCTACAAATCGTCTACTGCCTCTCCTGAAGCGACACAACTGTTCAGTTTTATTTGGGCCGGATTTTGTATCTTGCCATTACGAAAAAAGGCCATGGAGTGGTATGCTACCAACAACGTTCAAGTTGTGTCCAAGGACAAGAACCCTCCCATCACGCCGGAGCTCCACCCAATCGAACAATAATGGGCCATCGTCAAGCGGAACCTTAAGAAGCCTCAAAAAGCTGTTGTGAACGAGAAACAGTTCAAGACAAACTGGCGTTCTGCGGCGAATAAAGTGGACAAGGAGACTGTACAAAATCTTATGGCAGGTGAAACTTATTAATAAAACTTTGACTAAATTTTGATCAGAACAACCTTAAAATTATCGTCATGACGCTCACTTTCTGCAATATGAGATAAAAACATTGGACGATTGGTGCCGGCTTAACAGGTTGGCACTAAATGTGTCTAAGTGCTCAGTCATATCGTTCGGACGAAAACGGGTGATGCTTTCCTACGACTACACCATAAAAGGTGCGAAATTGAAGCGTGAAACGACAGTTAAGGATCTGGGAGTCATGCTTGACTCCAAATTGACCAAATTATATTGTTTCAAAGGCCTCTTCGCAGTTAGGATTTATATTTTGTTTTGCTGAAAGCTTCAAGGAAAAGTACTGCCTCAAGCCATTATATTCTTCTTTGGTTCACGCAATACTGGAATATTTTGCCGTCCTCTGGTCTCCATTCTACCAAAACGCCACCCTGAGGATAGAAGCCATTCAGCGAAGAGTTCTTCGTTTTGCTTTGCGGCATCTTCGTTGGCGCAACCCACGAAACTTAACAAGCTACGAAAGTCACAGCAAGCTATTCGACTTGGAGCTACTGGAAAACAAGGCGTAACGTCGCTACCCAAGAAGCAATTTTAGTTATTTATTTGGGTAGCGACGTTACGCCTCCTCCCGGCTTGGTTGATGAAAACAGAGATTTTTCAAAGCGTTCTAATGAAAGATGTTATGACCACTTAAGAACTTTCTTAAAACCTATGTGCTGCCATCAAAATCAGCATAGGGCTAAATGGCCACAGATTTCAAACTTCACGGGGATATCATGGTTGGTTTTTGTTGTTCTCTTTCGTTCATTGCTCCTCTGATTTATTTTACAGTAGATAATATCTAAGAAAAAGCTCTAGCGTAGCGGAATATTTCGTTTGATAGCAAGAAACCCAATAGAATGTTTTTTTTTATCGCGTATCATGCTCCAAATCATATGTGCATTTATTTTTATGGTGAATATTGGCACGATAGAAGCCGAAAATTAATGCGCCTTGGGAATTATGCGAATTATACGCGGCTACAAAGAAACGCCATGCTGGATTCCCGGTCTGATCTAGGAATTTTTCGTAAAGGAAAATTTATCGACTCACTGAACATTGCCGCAAACTTACTAACGCAGAAATGGTATCTGGCATCTTAATTATTAATTGTGGAAGTGCATTTATAACACTAAGTTGAGAGCAAGCAATAAGCTAATTGCGAAAGCAATAAGTTTGAAACGCTAAGAAAGAAGAAAAACAACAAAAACAGAATCGATGCAAATATAGGGTAATTGAAACAATACTAATCATCTTATAGTTTTTCACATCTGCGTAATTTTCGGTTTTTTGAACTTTTGGGGCATCATGATTTCACTGGTTATGCTAAACAGATGATCTACATGATTTCAAGTGATCTAAATTTGGCTTTATTGAATCGATACAGCAAGTAATGCAGTCAGGATAAATTAATCGTGAATTTCCTGAAAATTGATGCGATTCAATAAGGTTATCTAAAATAATGCCAAAATTGGCCTCTGATCTATGGTTAATTTGCATTACATTTAAAATTTGATGTATTTCCACATTTAAATGATTTCTTTTATTTCAATATGGCGATTAAAATAAATCACAGTTTTGCCAAAAAGCCAATTTATCTTCGCAATGGCTACTATAAAAGTATTGGGTCATTTGGGGATTTCCCGCAATGTCAATTTGCAGGAGGCAAAATGGCTTTTAAATGCGTTTTCAACTAACCATAATATGATAATATGTATGAGTCCTAAAACGGCATTTTAAAACAGTATTTTACGAGTTCATAAAGTCTAAATAATACCTATGATAGGAGTTAAAGGATTTTTAGAACACAAGGTTTTAAGACCGCTTTAGAGAAGCTGTGTAGGTTCTCATAAACCTGACTAAAATTTGAAACCTATTGGCACCGCTTGCTGCCATAATAAACCCAAATTGATTTCCAGTGGCTTTCAAAAAACTTTAATAAAACTTAATAAACCTGGATGGTTTTGGCAAAGTTACTTGGGTAAGGAGTGCTTCACCAGCGACCTCCTGCCGGGGCACATCGATTGATACAAGCTACTTAGTCTTCTTGACATCAACACTAGACGTCGCAACGTCCGTTTACATGCTTTCTTCAACAACCGGCTATCGAGGACTAACTATTGTATACATGAACCTGTGCTTAACACGTGTGGCGTGTTCAATAGTATCTATCATGAATTTAAATTTAACTCTTCCCATGGACTAATTAAATGCAATTTTTAAAGATGTCTATATTGATTTAAATTGTCGCTGTCTTTTTATTAAGACAAATTCATTGTCATCGGGATACATAGTTTATCCGTTGACTTATATTCAAATAAATAAATATAGGGAAGCGGAACCTGTGCTCACCATAGTACATATATTCATCTCATTCTGCAGTCATCCAACTTTCTAACGAAAAGAGATTCTCCAATAAATAGATGCAGTAGCCAAGAATATATAATCCTGACAAATAAAATTAGGTCTTGAATATAATTCAAAGCTACAAAAACGTTTCGGAGACTTAAATTCCGTAAAAATAATGAGCAGTCAGATTTTCAACACAATATCTTTCATTTGCACTACAAATTCGTCGTATTTATTTAACCGTACTAGGGAATATACTCGAGTCAGACTCCAAGTTTTCTCTTTAATTTTACTATATCATCAAACATTTTTGTTGCGAAATTGCACAAACCATAAAAATCACACTTCACTTACTACACTAGCCACACGAGAATCCACGAATAAGTGATAAAATACTAGAAAACTTTGGGATTAATTTTCACAATAACTTAAATACGCTTGCACCTATTTTGAACCATGTTTACAAGCGACGTAATCCCTTGATGATTCCAAACTATTTTATTATGACTCTTATTCCAATGAAATAGGTTTGGCAGTACTTCAATATCACCTTTTTTGTAGGAGAGCAGCAAATCGCCAAAAGTTGAACTATTTTATTTATCCATAGATTAAATAGATGATAACATACTATTGTAGACTAGCTAAGCCCGGTGCGTGCGCTGCTACGCTTGCAACCAAATGAAGGAAAATTTAATATAACTGGCACGTTTATGTTTTTTTTTAAATGAGAGTTTTTTTTCTTGAATAAGCAGGGGTTAAAACTTCTATCAAAACATGCTTCTTATCCGAGAAACACGTTTTGTGTTTAAGTAAGCTGGATAATTCTCATTTTTGGTAGAAATTTGTGTTTCGTTTGTATGGGAGCCCTCCCTTCCAGTGGGGGGTGGTTTTTCAAACCACCATACAATCATTGCCTTCAAAACCCCCCACATTCCAAATTTGGTTCCATTTGCTTGATTAGTTCTCGAACTATCGCACTGGGCTCATCGATTATAATAATAATTATTTGAGTTTCATTTGTTTGAACCCCCGTCCCCTTCAGAAAAGGGAGCGGTCTGGAACTACCATAGAAACATTCTTGCCTTCAAAACCCCCCACATGTCATATGTTCTCGGGTTATGAAGAAATGTGTGTCTTATTTCTTTCCTGAGAGAGTAGGGGTCTCAAACAATCATAAGAACCTTCCCCAGCCCCAAAAACCCCTTCATATAAATTTTCACGTTGGTCGGTTCAGAACTTCTCGATAAGGGTGTGACAGACAGACAGAAAGACAGAAATTAATTTTTATGTATATAGAAATCTAGCCTCCAAAAACCCTCATATGCTAAAAAGGTTTCATTTACTTGATTAGTTCTCGAGTTATACATAAATTTGCTATTTATTTGTATGGGACCCCTCCCCTCATTTAAAGTGGGGATGGTGGTGAAGTGCCATAGAAACATTTCTTGCCTCCAAAAACCTCAACATGCCAAATTTGGTTTCATTTGCTTCATTGGCTCTCGAGTTATGTGAAAAATTATGTTTCATTTTTATGGGAGTCTCCCCTTCCAGAAGGCGGAGGGATCTCAAACCACCTTAGAAACATTTATTTCTTTCAAAAACCTCCACATGATAAATTTGGTTTCATTTGCTTGATTTTTTCTCGAGTTATGCAGAAATTCGTGTTTCATTTGTATAAAAGACCCCTCTTTCAGTAAGCGGAGGGGTCTCAAACCACAATAGAAACATTTCTTGCTTTCGAAAACTTCCATATGCCAAATTTGATTCTATTTACTTGGTTAGTTATCGAGTTAGGCAGAAATTTGTGTTGTTTTTGTATGGAAACCCCCCTCTCTCTCCCTGCCAGATGGCGGAGGAGTCTCAAACTTCCATAGAAACATTTCTCTCCTCCAAAAACCTCCACATGCCAAATTTGGTTCCATACGCTTGATTAGTTCTTGGGTTATGCACAAGTTTGTGTTTCATTCATTTCTTGCCTTCAAAAACTTCCGCATGCTAAATTTGGGTTTCTTTGCTTGATCAGTTCTTGAGTTATGCAGAAAAATGTGTTTCATTTGTATGGGAGCTCCCCCTTTCAAGAGGAGAGAGGGGTCTCTTACTATCTTAAAAATATTCCCCGGCCTCAAAAACCCCTGCATACAAATTTTCATGCCAAACGGTCCTTCCGCTCGCGAGTAAAATCGTGACAAACGAAACCCCAACTCATCTTTATTTATATAGATTATTTTTAATATTCACCGAGAAATAAAATTCCACATTTAAAAATATTTTTCTATCTTTGTTGAATTTGGCGGCACTGCTCACATACTGTATACCATACACATCAACGCTAGTGTGCGTGTTCAATCGTTCATAGAGTTCATACAAAAAAATTGAAGGTCCATACAAAAAACGTGACAAGGGAGGGGGGGGGGGGGGTTGTTATAAAAGATCATTTTTTGCGTGACGTAATTAATGGACGTTCCCTTACGCATGAAAGAATAACAAACAAATCCCTTCATTTTGTTTTGGTTATATGCATGCTACCCAACACACGTTAAGTGCTGTCAAACGATCTACACTCCCGATTTATTGTACTCAATTTTTGAGTACAATTGTATACCATCTCCTTTTCTCTCACTCAAATGTTACTCAATTTTCGTAAAAAGTGGATCTAAAATCTGTATCCACATTAATCCGGACACCTTCAAATCATTGTAACTTTTGAAATGTTACACGTAAGAATGAAAAATTTCACTGTGGTGTAGCTTAAAGTCTATGATGAAAAAGACTATGATTGATGTTTACATTTCATTTTAAAAATTTAAGATTGCAACGAAAGAAAAACAAGTGCGCGAGCAAATTTTGTACGGGTGTACAGCAAATCCTGACTTGTGAATACGGGACCTTGCAAAAACATTGGTTTGCCTAAATCCACTGTTCACGATGTGCTCAAATCATTTTCGGAACGTTTGACGGTAGAGAGGAAACCGAGAAGTGACAAAAACATTGGACGAGCTGATCCTGTCATGGACCGAAAAGTGAAAAGGATATTAACGAAAAACCCAAATCTCTCCATTCGAACGGTGGCTCGTAAAATAGGGATGTCGCCTGGTTTTGTCCAAAAATGAAAACAACGTTTGGCACTGAAGTCGTATAAAGTAAACACAGTTCCAAATAGCAACGACAAACAGAACTTGTCAGCAAAATCACGAGCTCGACGTTGTTATGGACGATGAAACTTATGTCCTGGAGGATTCCAAGCAGCTTCCAGGGCTGGCTTTTCATTCTGCTATGGCCAGAAATGCTACAGCTGAGCATTTCAGAACGAAGAAGGCATCGAAATTTCCAAAAAAATACCTTGTGTGGCAAGCAATTTGCACGTGTGGCAAAAAGAGTCAATCTTTCGTCACTACAGGCACAATCAACAAGGAGATCTATCAGAAAGAGTGTCTGCAGAAGCGCTTGCTACCCTTCATCAAAAGTCACAAAGAAAAAACCTTTGTTCTGGCCCGATTTCGCATCATGCCACTATGCTAAAACTGTGATGGAGTGGTACCAAGCAAATTAAGTGAGCATCGTAACAAAAACCTCAAACCAGCCAAATTGCCCAGAGCTACGTCCAATCGAGAGATATTGGGCTCTGATGAAGCGGAAGCTTTCTGGAAAGAAGAAAGGAATCAAAGACATCAAACACTTCCAGCAAATTTGGATAAAGACGGCTTCTACGATTTCTGAAGAGTCTGTAAAACCCTTATGGACAGAGTTAAGCGCAAAGTTCGAACATTTTATGCAAATACCGAATAAATATGTTTTGTCTTCACGAATTGTTACAACACATCCCATGAATAAACAACTACGACGGAAATATAATGCGAAGTTGATGTTTTATTCATGTTTTGATGTGTCCGGATTATTGCGACCTTACTCAATTTTATGAGTAGATCCACTTTTTACGAAAACTGAGTATTATTCCAGTGAAAGAAAAAGAGATGGTATACAATAGTACTCAAAAATTGAGTTCAATGAAACGAGAATGTACTTTATTTTTGGGTCTAATAGTGGAGAGCGTTAGATTGTTTATATTTTTTCTTGGTTAAAATCAGTACGATTAACATATGTGCATAGATGGGATTAATGTTTTTCGTGATATTATTAAAAAAGAAACATAACAGTGGCAACTTTTCCGTATTAAATTGGAAGAAAATTATCAGAATCGAATGTTTTATGTGTTGCTAAACGATTAACGATAAGTGAACGAATAAATTTTAAATAACTTGGGTACTCAGTGTTCGGTATTCAGTGCATATTCGCCGATTTTCACTGAAGGTCTGCTTATTGAGCTCAAGATAGGTTCCGCTTCCCTATAAATGTATCGGGTCCCTGGATATACATAATGCTTTGAGTACGGTACAGTGATCATTTAACAGAAACTTGCTCTCGAACGAAAAACCTGATTTAATATTTGCATGATGATAATAAAGACTGAAAAAAATAAGGCTGTTTCAACCTTATTTACTTCTTCAAAAGCAATCCGTAACAACTGTGACTATTGGTACTATGTTTGACCATGTGGTGTATCAAATAAGTTTATCAAACTCGTCCAAACGCCAAAGTGCAAGCTCAACCAATTGCTCCAATAAACTTGTTGAAACATGTTTGTGTTGACGAAACCTTGAAGACTGCCAAGTTTTCACTCTCTAGCTCTGCTCTTGAATTATTCAAATTTATCGATTTTTCATTAAAGATTATGAGAGCGAGCAAAAAAAAAAGTACCCGTCGTGAAAACGCCGGCTGCTGCTAAGACAAACGAAGAACACGCCGTCCTAAGCGTATTAAAAACCACCACTTTCGAAAACCGCATAAACCACCGTCGGGGGGAAGAGAGGCAGCTCGCGTCGTCTTTGCCGTCATCATGTTTGAATTTTTACGCACGCCGACGTCGTCGCCGACCAGCTCCTGAACTGAATGCCGTCGAAAACTGAATTAACGAACAAAGCCTTGACTCTTCTCCGGCGGTTTCTCACACCAACAACCAGCAGCAGCAGCAGAAGAAATCGAAGTACCGGCAGCGACGTCATCAACAGAGCAGCCATCATCGGCAGGACAGGATGAGGCTATCCGTTGTGCGATAATGAGTAAATGTGGAAGAAGGAAGTCCCCCCCCCCCCCTTTGTGGCTGTCCCGAAAAACGAGAGCGCGAGTTTTAAAATAAACTTCTTCGACAAGTTGCACCATCTTCTGCTGGGCGTGGCGACGTCATTGGCTGGGTATGTGATTTCCGGATTTCCGAAGGTTCACCATATTCAAGCATCAACTACTGTCGAGTTTCTGATCGCAACGTTGTCTCATTAAACTCGCAAGGCTTTAATGAAAGAGGTTCGTGGGGAGGGGAGGGGCCATTGTCGAGGTCTGGAAAGTTTGGGTGGCCCAGTTTTTTGTTGTTGTGAGTTCCTGGTTCTTCTCGGGGTGTACGCACTACGGAGCAGCAGAAACAGGATCCAGGCGACGCGACACTGCTCCGACAACTCTCGGGTGGGGAATAAATTAAAAATTAAAAATCCCACAAGTTTTCAGCAGTTTGCAAACTGATCCGCAGGATGGGACAGAAGAGAGCAGCGTTTCTCGGATGTGGGGAGTAGAAAGTTTTCTTTGACGACAGTTTCCCATCTGTATTTTAAGGCATATACCGAAAATTGGTAAATCGATACGTAGTTGATTGTCAGCCTGTTGGAATCAGCTGAGTTTGGGAATGATTGAATTTAATTTGAGCACAAATTACCGACAGCAAAAGATGTTCGTTCCCACACGAGTTTTCATCAAATAACATTGAAAGGGCTGCATTTAATTCACGTTCCCATTCCTCTTGCTTACAGGACTTAACTGTTGCTCCTTCGACACTGAGAGCCGAAACAAACCCGGGCGGACAAAGTAAAGAGTCCACTTAGTCTAACAAAGGCACAGTAATTGTTAATTATATGTGTTCCACTGAAGCAAGTTACCACCGGAGGGTCAATTGGCCAACTGAACTTCTGCCCGTTCGTTCACTTCACTGTCCGTTTGTTACAGTCATGTAGATAGATGTTTGTGTGCTTCTACAGTGTAAACTTTAAAATGGAATGCATTTATTTGGGCGTTTCAAAGCATTGATATTATCAAAGAGTGTTTGTTAGAAAAAGAGGGAGTGGGTGGTCAATGGTTGGAATTACATATTTTATTGAGTGGACTACTCTTTTGGTACACATGTTTGCCTCAGTGGTGCCCCTCAGACTGACGATAAGTGTTTACGTTTGATTGAGTGGCAACATTATTATAATTGATTGAAGCTTGCAAGGTTTTTTCAATGATCTATTATCTGTGTATTTTAGATTGATGCAATTTTAAACAATTTGGCTCCGCTATACTCAACCAGTTGAAAATTAGGTCCTTATGAGCCTCCCAAAATTCTAGCCCATTACGGTTGTGTTTGTATCGCTCTAAAATGTCGCTAAATTTACACAACTTTTGGAGTAAATGTAAGGCACCAGGCCTTTTAAGTCAAGAGTGTCTTATAATTAAGCTCAATCAACTGGTCATTAGGCTTATCAATAAACAAATGTGTTCGGATGAATCAGTGGAGAACAACCAAGGGATGTTTCATCACTTGGGCTGTTAAGTCCTGGACTTTTCATTTAAATAGCACTTTTGTCCTAGACAACATCTTACGGCAAGGGTAGGATGTCAAATAAAAATCTGAAAAAGCAACCGTCACGATAAAGTGGTACAAATTAAGTGCTTGTAACTTAAGTAATGCTGGATAGATTTTCAAAATGTTTGTAAACTATTTAAAATAACGCGAATAAAAGATGATGTCTTATAATTCTGTTGCGTAGGCTAAATTTACTAAATTTACTTTCCTATCACAGATTTCAAATGTTAGCAGTTCAAACAAGCGACGGCCGTGTTTTTCGCTTTCTCGTAATAAAAGTGTTTCTCTCGTTTCCCACCCTCACCCGCTTTCTCGCGATTGCGTGCCCGCGATCACCTACGCTTGCTCATCTGCTGGTGGTGGCAAAAAAGCCCTGCAATGTTTGGCAATATTTTCAACTCGACCTATTGCCGTGAGTCGGCAAAATCGACCCACGGTAACATCCGCTCCCGAGTCCTTATCGCAACCGGACAGCTACAAGCGGCAGCGCCGTGATAAGGCCTGTCTAGTGGATCCTTACGCTCGACTATTAGCGAGCAATCAATTCGCCGTGCTCCCGGTACATGAGGTACCAAAGAAGGTAAAGGTGCTCCCGCTTGTCACCACATCAAAGGACATTACTTCACTCAGGACCGAGCTTGCAGCCATCCATATTAATTCGCTATACAATCTGTGCAGTACGGAAACAAAGATTATGTGCTCGACGAAGGCTGCCTACCGTGTTATTGGCGCTCACTTAGTCGCTAAGCAACACGAGTTCTTCACTCACTCTTCTGGAACTTACTTCGGAGGCAATCTTTGCCGAGCTGCAAGTGGCGGCACTGAAGCCTCAGAAGGTGTTTCCCATAAGAATCCAGCAACAGGGAAATTGCCGAGACCAACTCTATCTGATCCACATTGCTAAGGGTTCCATCTCGATGGTGGACCCGATGAAAACGCGGGCACTATTCAACATCACCAACGTGTGGGACCGGTATCGCTCTAAGCAGCATGACGTGACGCAATGTGGCAACTGCCTTGCGTTCGGTCACGATACTCGAAACTGCCACATGAAACCGTGATGTGGCAAGTGCGTCGGAGCACATGCCACCAAGGATTTTGCCCCGACGGACGAAGGTGCCCCACTGAAGTGCGCCAGCTGTGGTACAAATCACGAGATCATCAATCGAGCCTGCCCCAAACGTGCGGAGTTTTTTTTTCTCCAGGCTGGTGGACCTTAAAAATAACAATTTTGCCGACAAGATCCGCTCTCTCCCAGATTGTGCTAAGCCGTTCTGGAAGTTGACCAACATTTTAAAAACTAAGCCAAGGCCCATTCCACCGTTGATCTCATTAGACCGCAATGGCTCTAAGAATCGGTTGATAACTCCTGCAGAGAAGGCTGCTGAGATAAGTCAACACTTCGTCAGCACCCATAATCTCGGACAAAACATCGTCAGTCCACATGAAGCTGCCGTGAGCGCGCTTATTACTAACATCCATCTAAGCCCCAACGACTTCACAGAGGAGTTGGAGATCTCAGCTGACGAATTGCTGGCTTATATCAAATGCTCAAAGAACATGAAGGCCCCAGGTTTCGATAACATCCTGAACTTGGAGCTCAAGCAACTGAGCCCCCAATTCCATAACCATCTGGCGATGGTTTTCAATAATTGCCTCCGACTTGGCTACTTCCCCACGTGTTGGAAGTTAGCCAAAGTCATACCCATCCAGAAACCTGGGAAAGATCCTTCATGTTCCAAGAGCTATAGGCCCATCAGCCTTCTCTCAGGAGTATCCAAGCTATTTGAGAAAGCGATCTACCGTCGGCTTCTTTCATCTGCCGACGAGCTTAATATCTTGCTCGACGAACAATTTGGCTTCCGACGTGGTCGGTCGACTATTCACCAACTTAATCGAGTCAGTAACATCCTCAGACGGAACAAGTCCGTTTCGAAATCATCTGCCATGGCACTTCTTGACATCGAAAAGGCCTTTGATAACTTGTGGCATGATGGCTTGGTGTACAAGCTGCATCGATACAATCTTCCCATCTTTCTGGTGAAGATAATTATAAATTATCTGTCGGACAGGACATTCCGTGTTTCACTGCAAGGTGCAGTTTCCGATGCACAGGAGATTTCCGCCGGTGTTCCACAGGGAAGTATACTAGGTCCACTTCTGTTCAACCTATCCACCTCGGGCATATTCCCGCTCCCTGAAAATAGATCTCTGTCGTTGTTCGCCGATGATACCGCAGTCGTCCACAATGGTAGGGTAATAAGAACTGCAGCGAAGCCTGAATGTTCTGTCTGAATATTTCACCGAATGGAAGATCTGTATCAACGCGGCGAAGACCCAGGTCATCCTATTTCCACACTCCAACTCTCCTAGACTTGTTCCGCCTGAGGATTTTAAAATAAGCCTAAACACAACGGTGGAATGGGCCAAATCAGCTGTCTGTCTTGGCGTTACAATAGACAGCAAGCCTATTTTCAGGGAACAGTTTGACAAAACTGTCAGAAAGTGTAACGTTCTGTTTAAGCTATTGTACCCATTGATCAACAGAAGGTCTACATTATCCCTGAAAAACAAGCTTGCTGTCTATAAGCAAATCATACTTCCAGTCATTGAGTACGGCATGCCAATCTGGGAGAGCTGCGCAAAAACACATCACCTGAAACTTCAGCGTGTTCAAAATAAGTTCCTCAGGATGATCCTAAACACCCCTCCGAGGACAAGAACATCTAAGGTCCACCGTCTGGCCGAGATAAAAAATGCTCAACGATCGCTTTAGTGAGTCGATCAATCGGTACAGGGCACGCTGCCTGACATCGGATTACCAGATCATCCGGAATCTGGTTCCCCACCCCTAGGATTTTAAAATTGTAGTTTTAGTTGTAGATTAGGTAGGTTATCAAATTTTAAAACTAACAATGCCCCAAGGGCTGAACTGAAAATTTAATGTAAAACGCATAACACACTAAACACACCAAACACAGAAAATTAAAAATTAAACAAAGCTGAAGAGCCCAATGGGCTAAATCACTTAACATGTTAAAATTAGTATGTAAGACAAATGAATTGGAAATATAAAACATGTTAAGTAAAACACATTTTCTCATTCATGTTGCAGTTCTAGACGTGTGCGGATTTACGAACCGGTGCACTATGGTCCAGATCACGAATTTACGAGGAAACATGCTCCCAGCGCCTAAACTTGAAACTTTACAGCAAAGTGATGTTCTACAACATGGTTTGTATCACTAAGGCCCATTTTGTGGTGTTAATTAAAATTAGGGTGGTCTCCATTTTCACAGAAATACAAAAACTAACTTTTTTATTTGCAGAAATAGACGTTTACATTCCTGGGCAAAGTTGTAGCGCAAAAAATTTCATGGAATTTTCATATATGATTTGTTTTGTAGCTTAAAAATTGACCGATTTAGAGCAATTTTCCTTTATCAACTTAGGGTGTACCATAAAGAAATGGTTTTTTTGCCCTTACTTTTTTATTTCAATTCTCACCGTACATTTGTATTGCAACAAGTTTTAGAACTTTTAAAGACGCCTACTTTGAAATACAATCTTTGCCGCTAGCTTTAACTAGTCAATAGTTATTGAAGTTTTTCTAAAAATAATACGCCCTTTTCAAATGTTGATTTTCACGATTGGGGCACAAAAAACACACAAAAAAAATAAAGACGTCATTTGAAAGGGCAATTTGTGTTGTCTAGTATATGTGAAAACTAGAGATACGTTATTTCTGTATCTTGAGAAAATTACATTTGAATCTGGGATGGTTTTAGAAGAAAAACTTCAATAACTATTGATTGGTTCAAGCTAACGGCAAAGTTAATATATCAAAATACGCTCCTTTATAAGTTCTACAACTCTCCTAAACAAAATTTTACGATGGAAATTGAAACAAAAAAGTTAGGACAGAAAAACTTTTTTTATGGTACACCCTAAGTTGATGAGGGAGAATTTGCTCTAAATCGGTCAATTTTTAAGCTATAAAACAAATCATATATGAAAATTCCATGAAATTTTTTGCGCTACAACTTTGCTCAAGAATGTAAACGTCTATTTCTGCAAATAAAAAAGTTAGTTTTCGTTTTTCTGTGAAAATGGGGACCACCCTAATTTTAATTAACACCAAAAAATGGGCCTTAGTAATACAAACCATGTTGTAGAACATCACTTTGCTGTAAAGTTTCAAGTTTAGGCGCTGGGAGCATGTTTCCTCGTAAATTCGTGATCTGGACCATAGTGCAGTGTGGGTAGGGCAGCTGGCGATGGAATGTACCTTCTGGGTACACTAACTTCGGAGGAGGGTGTGGAGCGGCAAGATTCCAATTTGAATTTGGCAGCAGACTGTGGTTAGTACCATAGAAGGTGCACAGGCAACCAATCAGCCAGGTAGCTGATTGATCTGCAAGCTGTTGCTAGCAAGCCTTTGGCAAGGCAACCATTGCTAGGCAGCCATACATTTGCAGTCGGTTGCCAAAGCCATTGATTTATTTGTAGTCAGCCGGTTGGTGCAACCACGAGGTGCGCTATAAGGTGGTGGTAGCCATCTTTTGGTAAGGTGAAACGTGCAATAAAGTGCAACCGAGAAGGTTTTACATCAAATGGGAACCATTTCAAATCCGTCCTTATCGGTACGACCAATTCAGTTTTGAGAGAGTTTGTTTGATTGAAATTAATCTAACATTACCTTCCAAGTTCTTGCCAAATGACACCTAGTGGTGGCGGAAATGTACGGGGACTTTGCACAGAACTGGACGGCTTCTACACTGCGGCGAACGAATCCTCGTTTGATATATTGGTTCTCACAGAAACCTGGCTGGACAAGATATACACGTAACTAGAAATGAGAAGAAAAATTAGTTTTTTCCATTTTATTTCCAACTACCTTTGCTTATCTTGACAGATACGCGTATTTCGTCTACAACGTGCAGACTTCTTCAGTGTCTCGTACTGATAACTCGACTCGGTAGTACGAGACACTGAAGAAGTTTGCACATTGTAGACGAAATACGCGTATCTGTCAAGATAAGCAAAGGTAGTTGGAATGAAATGGAAAATACTTTATCTCGATCTCGATTGCATGTATTTGAATGGCTTAGAAGAAGTAAACGAAAGTCAAGAATCATACAGGATACACTCTTGACCTCGTTCTTGTTAATGATTCGTTTGGGAGACAATTTGAGCTCGAAGAATCTGTCGACCCACTAATTCCCGTTCATCCGCCTCATTCTCCTGATATTTTGTTTGTTCATAGTGCCAACAACAGATATGACCTTACAGCATTTGACTTTGGATATGCTAACTATGATGTCATGAGCCAACGATTTATGGAAACCAATTGGTTTGCAGTCTGTCTCTGCGCTGAGGTCGATGATTGTATAAGCACATTTTTGCAGATTCTTTATCAAGATTTCAATGGCTACAACGAAACCTCCATGTTCGAGCCGTGAACTTCGAGTTTGTAAAACGGAATGAAATACTGCTTGTCGAACGTACCGTTCTCACCGATCATCTCTAAACAAGTTCTCCTATAAATTTTGTAGCAAACGGTATAAGCGACTAAACAACTGGCTCTATCCACGCTACGCAAGAACAACTCAGCGTGACATGAAGCGAAAACCTAAGCGGTTTTGGAACTTTGTTAACTTCAAGCGCAGAGATACCGAATTGCCTTTTGTATTGCACTTGAACCATCGCTCGGCGAGTACACAGAAAGCTGGCTGAATTTTTTCAATCTGTCTTCGAGGAACTGCGCTGAGGTGTGTACAGGGTGATGTCTTTGATGCTGATACCCTACTGTTTCTGCAGACAATTTGACCAAGGCACTCTCTAAACTGAAAACGTTGTGATGGTGTTCTAAAGAAATGCTATGCGATTCTGTTTGTTCCTCTACTTCACATCTTAAGCTTGTCAATGCAGCAATGCAACATGTTCCTGGTACATAAAAAAGATGCGAAGAATAATGTAAGGCACTACCGAGAGATTAAGTCCTTATGCGAGTGTTCTAAATTACTAGAAATAGTAGTTTCTAACTATCTGTGTTCTCGTGTGAAACAATACATCAGTCCTAAGCAGCTTGGATCATGTATTCAAAAAGTTGTACGTGGGATGCAGATTGATGCCATTTATACCGATTTGAAAGCAGCATTTCAGCCAGTTGGTCACGCGATTCTTTTAGCGAAACATGAAAAGCTTGGAGTGTCTGCTCAGCTTGTTGCATGACTTAGGTCAAAGACGATAATGCGAATTAAATTTTCGGTACCTTCCCAGGTTTACTAGGGAAGCGGAACTTATGCTCATCATAGTACATATATTGTGATGTGATGTGATGTGATGTGATAGGAAGCCACCACCAGTGCAGGACTTGCCATGACGTACAGTTCATCCTAATGGCAAGATCAAGCTGTACATTCCTGTAACTATTCCGTTGTATGAAGGGCCAAAAACGGGGGTGTGGACCCATAAGCAGAAGCATTTACACGAAACCCACGGAAAGGATAGAGAATCTCCTTCCAACGAAACGCTCTTATTATAGGAAACGAACAGTAAGCAGTACACATTAGGATTTCCGTCTGGTGGTTTGTTAAAAATAGGGTAAGCAAACTCACTGTAGACTGACGGAAGATAATTAGACCTTCACTGATCTCGATCTGACGATTTCCATCAAGGAAGGCATAATTGTCATCCATGACTTGGGCCAGATAACCACGAGTCCCTCATCCAGCCTACAGTTTGACTGGTACCCTGTATTCCCCCTTACCCTTTGGAATATGTGTAAATAACAAAACAAAATGTGTAACATGTGCAACAAAATGTTACTGAAGCCACAGGATTGTTGCTGCAAAATATAATTTTGATATGTATTAATATTTGAATAGCCCTGGACAACCTGAAAAGCAGAGTAGGTAGTCCTCTCAACAAAGATAAAATTTCAATGAAAAGATATTTGATTTGTTTTATTATTTTGAGAATCAACAGACTATTCTATAGGTCAAAGAAAGCAGTTTAAGTGATTAGTGTAATATCACTAATCAAATATATTTAAAAACAATTAATACTGCTACTATCACATGTCAGTCTTTAATGGAGTAGTAGTAGTTCTTAAGTAGAATTTTAATTAAAATTTTATGCTGAAATTCTGAAAAATAAATTGAGTATTACAAGCAATAAATTGTCATTGTGTCCTGAAATGCAAAAGTAATTTGAAGTGCAAAGATGTCACTAGGCGTGCTGAAATTATTAATTGAATGAGAATGGAAAATACACCCTGCTTGAACACGATTTTCAGTCACAGCCACTCACTTTCCTATTGTCAAGTTGGCAACGTTGCCCATGCTACGCCAACTAGCTTCTCCATGCTGAAATAAAGGGTGATACGGTCCAAATTTGGTCAAGGGAAAACGCGTGTAAATCGGTGAAATCGTTTATTTAAAAAATCAAATTAAATTTCTTTTTCAAGTTCAATTAGTATAAAATTCAGGAAAAATATTCAGTTAGGCTTCCGCTTTTCCAAATCCGAATTGCCGGGGCTTACGCTTGACCCCTGCCATCAGATTTTGTACAGCCACCTTGTCCACCTTCTTCGCCGCAGAAAGCCAGTTTGCCTTGAACTGCTGCTCGTCCTTAGCAGTTTTTTTGGTCTTCTTTTGGTTCCGCTTGACAATAGCCCAGTATTTCTCAATTGGGCGGAGCTCTGGCGTGTTGGGAGGGTTCTTGTCCTTGGGAACCACCTGCACGTTGTTGGCGGCGTACCACTCCATGGCCTTTTTACCGTAATGGCAAGATGCCAAATCCGGCCAAAACAGTACGGAACAACCGTGTTTCTTCAGGAAAGGCAGCAGAAGTTTATTCAAACACTCTTTCACGTAAATTTCTTGGTTGACGGTCCCGGAAGCTATGAAAATGCTGCTTTTCAAGCCACAGGTACAGATGGCTTGCCAAACCAGATATTTCTTTGCGAACTTTGACAGTTTCGTGTGCTTGAAAATATCTGCTACCTTTCCCTTCCTTTTGCCGTATAAAACTCCTGTCCCGGAAGCTGCTTGTAGTCGGCTTTGACGTAGGTTTCGTCGTCCATTACCACGCAGTCAAACTTCGTCAGCATCGTCGTGTACAGCCTCCGGGATCGCGCTTTGGCCGTCGTATTTTGTTTATCATCGCGATTAGGAGTCACTACCTTCTTGTAAGTCGATAGTCCGGCTCGTTTTTTGGCTCGATGCACGGTTGTAGACGATACACCCAGCTTATTTGCGGCATCTCGGAGAGATAGGTTAGGGTTTCGCTTGAAACTACCGGCAACTCTCTTTGTCGTCTCAGCGGCTTCCGGTTTTCGATTTCCCCCCGATCCAGACTTCCTGGCTGTCGACAAACGTTCCCCAAACACTTTAATTACATTTGTAACGGTTGATTTGGCAACTTTTAGCGATTTTGCCAACTTTGCGTGCGAGTAGCTCGGATTTTCGCGATGCGCGAGCAAAATTTTGATACGCTGCTCTTCTTGCTTGGACGGCATTTTGACAACTGAAGAGTGAATTCCAAAATCAATAAAGGAGCAACATTCTACACACACACCTTCAAAATGAGGGGTGTTCAGGTTTTTTAAATGCAAAATTGAAAGAAATATGTCAAGTTGATATTGACCAAATTTTGACCGTATCGCCCTTTACTGAAAAAATGTGAAGAAAACTACAGTATAAATACTAATTAGTGATATAACCACAATGGAAATGACTCTTAGCTTCAGGTCTTGACAGGCAATCCCTACTGAGCCCTTGTGGCATGTCAAGCCGGCCAGTTCAGCGCAAGGGCACCATAGTACATATATTCATCACATTCAGCAGTCATCTAATTTCAAACGTAAAAAGATGTTTAATTTCTCCAATAAATGGACGCAGCTACCACGAATATATAATCCTGGCATAAAAAAATTTGGTCATGGATATAATTGAAAGCTACAAAAACTTTTCGAAGACTAAAATTTCGTAAAAATTATGAACAGTCAGATTTCCAACACAATTGCTCACCTTTGCACTACAAATTCGTCGTATTGATCTAACCATGCTAGGGAATACACTCGAGCCAGACTCCAAGTTTTCTCTTTAATTGCACTACATCCTTACACATTTTCGGTGCGTAATTGCACAAACCATAAAAATCACACTTCACTTATTACACTAGCCACACGAGAATCTACGAATATGTGATAAAATACTTGGAAGCTATGGAATTATTTTTCACAATAATTTAAATACGCTTGCACCTATTCTGAACCGTGTTTACAATCGACGTAATTGCTTGATGTTGCCAAACTACAGTACTTTAATAACACCTGAGTGCTAGAAATCGCCCAAAGTGGAACTATTTTATTTTAGCATAGATTCAATAAATAATAACATACTTCTAATTGTAGATTTTTTCAATACTTACCGAGAAATAAATTTCCATATAGGGTATGTGTCCCTTGACTCAGCCTAATATGCAACAATCGATAACATTTTTATTATAATTCTTAAGGTATTTGAGTTGGAAGCAAAATTTAACCAGCTCTACACTTGCTAAGATATGTTCAATAAGCCATCTGGTAATATGTATCACGAAAAGTTACACAACTCGTTTTATAAAGTCAGAAGCTTTTAAGAGATATGGATGTAATGTCGGTCTATGAGTACTAAATTGTGTCTAATCATGGATGCAAGTTCGTCCCATTCGATAGGTTTGTTGTTAAATGTTGTCTTTGTACGACTTTTTTGTCTGATTTTCTGATTCAAGGCGTTCCCAGCTGTACTCGCTTTACTCAACAAACAATTTCACGAATCAAATTATACTTAAACTGCTGAGAAACACTCAAGTGATTCTTACATATGATTTAGCGATCATTCGGCAATCAAAAAATTATAATTCACTGTACACAGATTTTGTTCCTTTAGTTTATGTTAAGATAAGCCATTTGAAAAACATTCAACCGAAACTCAGACATTTGTATTGTTAATGTTACCAATAACAACATTTTTACTACGCTTTCCTTACAGCAGGATAGATTTGGGAACATAGAAAAAAATGAGTCCCTAATATTGGGTCCACCGTTTTCTTGATAATTCATTGTTATTTTACCTCTTCGACCTGTTAGTTTATAACGTGTGACTATTTTCTGTGAATCTTGGCTGCATTATTCGGTTTATTGTTTGAATTTTGCCAAATTTTGAAAACTGGAAGATCGTATAGATAATCTGTTCAGCTTAACCAGTAAAGTCATGGTGTCTAAAAAGTTGAGAAAATCGAAAATTACGCGGAAATGAACAACTATAAATTGATTAATAATGGTTCAATTGCTTTGTTTTAAATCGGTGATCTTGGTAACAATATGATTTTGTTGATTATTGCTGAAATAATGACATATATGGAACATAGGCCGAATCAAGGAGCTAGACTAACATTACATCCCGTTACCCTATAATAATATTTTTCCATCTCTGTTGAGTTTGGCGGCACTGCTCACATACTGTCATACCCATCAAGGCTAGTGTGCGTGTTCAATCATTCATAGAGCATTCTATGCCCAACGTCATGAAGAGTCTTGTTGTCAGTATTCTCATGGATGAATAACAAGCAATCCCTTTTATTTTGTCTTGGTTATATGCATGCTACCCAAAACACGTGGAGTGCTGTCAAATGATCTACTTCATTTTTGGGTGTAGCAGTGGAGACCGTCAACTTGTTTGTTTTTTTTTCTTGATTAAAATCAGTACGATTATCATATATACAAAGATGGGATTCATATTTTTCGTGATATTATTAAAATAGATACATAGCAGTGGGAAGTTTTTCGTATTAAATTAGATGAAAATTATCAGAATCGAATGTTTTGTGTGTTGCTAAACGATTAACGTTGAGTGAACGAATAAATTGTGGATAACTTGTTTACTCAGTGTTCGGTATTCAGTGCATATTCACCGATTTCCACTGGAGGTCTGCTTATTGAGCTCAAGATAGGGTTCTTTTTCATATTATGAAGAATTGGTCTGTTGTGTTGGCGATGCACGTTTGATAGAGTTTAACTTCTACGAGGAAATAAGTTTTCAAAATCAGTGTGAAAATACAAAGAAGTGCAATGCCTAATCGTTTTCAGGCCGGAAAATCCTCCGAAACGACTGGTTGGGACGTTGAAGAAAGGCCTTCAACTCGAGGTAGGAAATTAAATCAAGTGAGTAACCAACTAAACAAAATGCCAATATTGAAGACAATATTTTCCCTCTACCCATAGCAAAGTTTCATGATATTTCACAAATCCTTTTTCTCCAAACAATTTCTAAGGAGTGAATCATAGAATTTTCTAACAATATTCTAAATAGCACCTGTGTTGCAATATTCCACAAAACGTCTATAACAATGAAACTAATCTAACATGTTGAACATAATAAAGCTTCAATCGGTTGAACGTAGTCTACGTCAACAAATCGTGTGTTATACACAATCAAACTGATTTTTTTTTTATCATAGATATAACAGTTTTACCACGATTTGAAGTGTCTGATGCTTTTAGACACAAGAATGATTGAATTGTTGATGAGCCTCACAACTGTTAAGTAACACCTTCATTTCAATTGAGTCTTAATCAAAAATTCCTTTTCTTTATTTGAATCTGATAAATTGCAAATAGATTTAAGTAATCATTGTGTGCATATTTTACTTTTCATAAACCAATCCTTCCCGTCATTTCTCAGCAAAATAGTCACCAATCATTTGCAAAGGTTCACACGCCTCTAGGCACCCCATCAGCCATTTTATGGCTCCCATTTCAGTTCAACCTTTTCCCACCGTACCAAAAAAATCCCGGATCGCACATTTCCCCGCCACCATCGAGCACGTACCTACACATCACACGTCATAAATGTTCATTGCCAAATACCAAACACCAGCAATCCCCCATCCCCACTGGCTCCTATCTGCTCGATGCTCCATTTCGCTTCCAATACGTGTTCATATCAGGCAGCCCATAAATACCTCTAGCAGCTTTATAGGTTTTCCAAATCCGAAATGAGGGACACGACCGCCGCATGCCGTCCTCTCGTCACCCGACATCGGCATATGAAGTGAAGCTATTCGGTGGCGTCCATTCATCCATGCACACGATTCCCCAGATCAAAGCATAATCATCCTAATGCTTTTGACGTTTGATTTATGAACTTTGCCACCTGGATAGGAAAGGAAGTAGGAGAAAGAGATTTTCCCCACAGCAGGAGATCGCCCACCACCGCACCAGCCAGAGCCTTGAGCTTCGGGTGAAAGTCTGTCAAAAGATTTGTCAGATTTATGCAGGCATGCATAAAGCAAGAGCTCCAGGACATCTCAATCGGTGATTTATTTCTCCCAGAACCGAAGAACCGGAATGGGTGGTTCTAGTAAATATCCCGAACGAACATCTTCCGTCGGTAAGTTTTAATGGACTCCATCCCCTGTCACCTTAATGACACACGGCGTCACAAAGTTCAATTAACCTCGTTTTGCGGTTACCGCTAACGAGTGGTTTTGCACTTCCAATGGGCTGCTGGCCGAGCTGTCATGTTTGTTTAACTACCTCCATCCGGCCGTCCATCGATCCGTAAGGTCCGGGGGAATGTCCATCGTTCATTTTTCATTGACCAGTAGATAGTGTGGGTGGATGGGGGCGGAGGACAGTTTGAAATTTTAATGCTAATAACCACCGGGATGTCATTCGAATTATGGCTCCTGTAGTGTCACAACTTGTGAACCTGTTCGGGTGTGGAGTGGATGCATTTCCAAACACGAGTTGTCCATTATTAGAGGTCGAAATGGAGTACCGACATTGCACTGCGCGCTGATGGCCAGGGCACAAATATGTCGAAGTGGACCGATGAAATATTCAAACTTTCCGAACCCACCACATTCGACAGGACGGGAAACACTTTTTGCGGTTCTCGCGTTCTCGTTTGTGGTTTTCGGTTTGTGCTGTCCGTTTCCGGTGTTCGATGGAGGTATGCGGTCGGTCGGTTGGCACTATTTCAACGTGATGGCGTTGATAAATTGTTGAATTATTGAGGGACTTTGGAATGCGATGCGGCACTGGGAGGGATGTGTTTGAGTGTTGTTTGAAACTGAATTTGGTGTCAAAACTGAAGCCATAAAGTGTCGGATGGATTAGCGAGAGGGTGATTGTAAAATCATAAAAAAAGAAATGCTAAATTTCTATAGAGATATTGCGATACGAGCGCCCTTCGTGAGAGCGTGGTGAAGCAATTCCGAGGAAAATACTTGACAATTGAATCAAATGCCATAATATACACGCAGCAAAAAAAAAACTTACATTTAGATTCAGTCCGATTTTTTGGTTGACACTTTGGAGTCTTGCCAAAAGAATTCAGCATGAATTGAATTATTTGCCATATGAAACATATCAAAAGCACAGCAACCTACAATCAAAGCCTTGTTGAATTTACGGGTCCAGCTTTGTGACCACTCGTTTATCAACGCTTGAAATAAGGAAACGCTAAAGGCGTTCAAGCATAAGGCCTGTACTCGAAAAAACTGCACCATTTTTATCCGTGTATAATTTTTTTTGTCCGTGGGTTAAAATTGATGAAAATCTGAGTATAACTAGTTTGGAATTGTTTACATTTGCAAAATTTCATAACAATCGGCTCAGCAGATACCGGGGCTGGAGTTCTACATTGCCAAATCACGGTTTGAGGTTCCGGAAGCCATAAAGAGGAAAAATGTGGACAAATTCACCAAAAAATACTTGCTCTGGCAGGCCATATGCCAATGCGGTAAACTGAGTAAACCGTACATCACAACGGGTACCATCAACAGCGAAATCTACCGCACCGAGTGCCTCCAGAAGCGTCTGTTGCCCTTCCTGCGGTCTCACGGAGGCGAGACCTGGCATCATGCCATTACGCGCGATCGACGTTGGATTGGTAAAGAGACAATAACGTTATTTTTGTACCAAAAACCGCCAACCCCTCAAATTCACCAGAGATTCGTCCGGTGGAAGGATTTTGAGCCATAATGAAGGCCAAATTTCGAAAATCATCCAAGGTGCTTAAGAAAGAGCTGGAGTTGAAGAAAGAATGGACGAAAGTGACCAAAAACGCCAGCTCTGCCATTGCACAAAATGTAATAAGGGATCTTAAAGGAAAGGTGTGGGCTTTCAGCGATGGAAAGGAAATTGAATAAAGTAAATAAGCCAAAACATGAAACACATGCATTTGCTCATTTTCTCACGTGAAAAAAAAAACAATTCATTAGTCACGCTTATGAAATCGACTAGTACCGTTCTTAAAATGTTGTTTACAAAAGTCTTATGTTCATTTGCCTGAAAGAAGGTTAGTAACAGGAAAATAAAGGGTGAGTCGATAATTATTTCAACACTCTAGATTGATTGGTAAATCGGGTGTACCTGTATTTCTGTATATGTATGACTTTCAGCTTTCGAAATTCAACGCTTCATCATGGTCCAATTTGTTTTGATCGCAAAGAGCTCAGAACAGTTTTGTGGATTTATGTTTTGGCAGTACAAAATCCACAGAATCAACATGGTTCCAACCCAATCCTGCACGGTTTCCAAGCAGTGGCTTGAAACCAAGTCAGGCCAAATCAACGGTTGTCAATTGTGCTGTCTTAAAAACGACAAAATCCAGTTTCAGAGGCATTCAGTTTTGCAAAACTCAGGTTCACTACATTTGCCACAAATGCATATGGGCTGCCAAATCAGATACTTCGAAGCGAAATTTTGACAGTTTCCACCATTTTAAGCGGCCTTCCACTGCAAACTGGCCTCATCATCAATGCACAGTGGTGCAGAATGCGAATTTAGCTGGGAAGATACATTTTCAGCATAAGTTTGATGTTTTTGAGTGAAACCGCCTTCAACAAAGTTGTTTCTAATGACAAGGCGCTTTTTTTTAGTGAGAATGAAAACTAGGGTGGTCCTTATTTTCAGAAAAATCAAAAATCTAACTTTTTTATTTGCAGAAAAAAAGGCATACAATATTCGAAAAAGTCGTAGAATAAAACAATTCATACAACTTTGATTGTATATTTTTTCTGTACCTTTTGATACGACCGAATCAGAGCATTTTTTCCTACATAGCCTACGTTTATAGGGTGTCCCTATGAAAATCAGTTATTTTAGTGTTACTTATTTATTTCCAATTTTTCAGCTAAGTTGTCTTGCCATTGATTCTAGAACAATTAAAATTACAACTTTTAATGTACTGAAATTGTCTCTATCGCATGTCAAACTAAAGTTATTATGGTTTTTGTAAACAAAATAGACCTTTTTCAAAAATTGGTTTTCTAGTAAGGATAAATAAAAAAAAATTTCTTAACAGAATTTGAAAGTATTTTTATTATAGCATATCACCTCTGAAAAATGGAGGTAGGTTATTTTTAAAATAGAGTAAAACACATCTGAATGGGGCATAATTTCATAAGGAAATCCGTAATGACTCGCTAACGGTAAGAGACATCGGCAAGATTCAAAGGTCAAAACTTGTCTCTTGTTAAGTTTTAAAAATCATCTCAAGACGACGATGTTAACAAATTTGAAATAAAAAAGTTAGAGCAAACATCGTCTCTCTCTCTCTCTCTCTCTCTCTCTCTCTTCTCTCTCTTAGCTTCAGGGTCTGGCTTTTTATAGCGCAATGCAAAGGAACGCCGTTGCCGAGCATTTCCGGACAAAGAAGGTGTCCAAATTCTCGAGGAAGTATTTGATTTGGCAGGCCAAAAACAGCCAATCCACCAAACTGTCCAGAATTTCGCCCAATAGAGAAGTACTGGGCTCTAGTTAAACGGAAACTATTCGAAACTAAGAAGAAAGCAAATGGTTCCGATGATTTCAAAAGAAGATGGAGAACCATCACGGCGGGTCTTTTCGAGGATACCGTACGGAACCTGATCGTGGGTGTATCACAGAAACTTCAGGAATTCAACAGAAAGAAGGATTAACATCATTATCAGCTGTTTCTAATGTAGATATAAATCTATTATTGTGAAATAAACAATCGGTTTTTTTAATTCATGTGTAAATTTTGTTTTGCTGCTATTATTTTTTGTGTCCGAAGTTTGACGTAGACGGTCTTTAGATGTTTCGATGCTAATATAAAGAGAGTCTAAATCACATCTATATCATGTTGTGTGAGGGATGTTATGCTCCATTATTTAATTAGCTGCCATATTATACTGATTTGGTGTATTGCTTAAATTTTTAAATAAATCTCTGAGCAAACTTCTGGAAACTGAAACATGTTAGCATTAAAGCTCAATCCAGGACTAAGATAACCAAGATTCCTAGAATAAATAAATTAAATTAAGAACGCAACCAACAAAATCTAAAATTTGTACATTTATTCGCATCATTAATATGTTGAAAATAAACATAATATGATTTTAATTTCGAACATCAATGTCACGGTTTCAATCATAGAATATGTTTGAAAGAAAGCAAGTTTATGTTTGCGGTCAAAATAAACAAATTTTATGTTTGGATTAAGGGAACGTCCATTAATTACGTCACGTAAAAAGTGACTTTTTAAAACCCCTACCCCGCTGTACAAACTTTACGACAAAATGCTGACCAAAAAGTTGGGCTGTGTTATCCTGGACGAAGAATCCTAAATAAAACTCTACTGGGACCACAGTTTTATACCTCGCATAAAGGAAAGGATGTTCCTGGATAAGTGAAAGCCATTTACATCGAAAAATTTGGCAAGAAGGTAATGGTGTGGCAGGCTATATGCAGATTACGACAGACACAATGAATGGTCATATATACGTGAAGGAGTGTCTGCAAAAAAAGTTGTTGCCCAAGGGCACACAAACAGCATAACAAGCCTACAATATTTTGGCCTGATCTTGCTTCCTGCCATTACTCCAAATATGCACTAGAGTTGTACAAAAGGAACAACGTCATATTTGCACCAAATGGAGATGATTCTACCATACTGCCCAGAGATTCACTTTATCGAAACTTTCTGGGCTTTGAAGAAGGCGAAGCTGAAAAAACGCACGAAACCAGCGGATAGTGCTGGAAAATTTAGGAAAGATTGGCCAAAAGTGATGAAAGTTGTAGGAGAAAGCATTGTGCAGCAGCATATGAGTAGTGTTAAAGGAAAAGTTAGAGAGCTTGTCTAAATTACGAAAAATTAAGCAAATAGAAATGAAAATGGAAAGAAAACATTGTTATTTACTATTTTGGAGAATAAATTAATCATAAATCACGGTATGGTCTTTTTTATTTGAGGAAGAAGGTGTGTTTATATTTTTCAGAATAGTCAATATTTTCAACACTATCGTTAAATCTTTGTTGCTGTACACCGGTTACCAACACTGGCAACACGGTTTGTTCACTCAACGTGACCCCTCGGATGGTACAACATATCGACGGGGATCACACAGAAATGTCATCAACTGTCAAGCATCACAGTGACGGGAGGCAGACCGAACGGAATGTTAACAGTTGGACAATAAACGGCAGGTGAAAGTACAGGACGAAGACCTTGTTATTTAGTTAATTATATTTTTTTGCGTGGCTAGTGGTTTGTTCTTGAACGATGCAGAAGTTTACGGTAGAGATTTTGTTTCGCAAGGAATTCGCTACATATCTGGTAGGAAATTCGTATTGTCATTGGAAACACTTAAAGTAACTTTGAGATCTATGTTTAGTAACGTCGCGAGCCTTTGTGATTGTTATTCACTGATGTTATAGTACAGATTTATTGGGCTCAGCATACTAGAAGACCAGATTGTAAGTAACATTGATATTATTATACCACCGACAAACCGACGTGTCACTTGAAGTTTCAATTTAGCATAGTATTTTTAACGGAATATTTACACTTGCAGTACTTGCTTCTGTCAAAACAAAACCTCAGACAAAAATTCTATGACTGTCAAATCATTTTTCCCAAGACACCGTTTGCTGAGTAATGACAACATTTTGATTGTTATGATTTAACTGCAAACCATTACAAATAAACCAACACCGGATCGAAAATGTGTCGAGTTTGTGCAGTGAAAAGCTGTTTGAACAGTTCGTTAAAGTGCTACAATATTTTTTTTTCAAATTTCCAACTGATTTCAACACGTTAGCTCAATTATGAATAATGGTATCAGACGGAAAACCATACTCCTATGCTTTTATTGTAACAAATTGTAGCTGCTCGATATGGGTTAAATTCTGTCAATCATCGGAGCTAGCCACACTTTACGCTGATTGCGGACCGATTCTCCAGCGTGAAAAAATGTGTTCAGATCATTTTTGTAAATAAGACCTTCGCGATCCCGGTAGACCAGATAACGGGTAATATGATAGGTGATATTTAATAATGTTGCTAACAATGCTTCACCATCCAATGTGCCAATTCGAGATATTTTGGCTGTACGTGATTTGGAGTACATGAAACTCATTTATGTGTTTTTGACTAACATTAGCCTTAGATTGTAGTTAGTTTAACCTGTATGTTTAGTTTAAGTTTTTTTTTATCTGTGTATGTGTGTGTGTTTTTTTTCTTTTTCAAAAAATGTTCAAGTCAAAAGAAAACCATAAATTGTATAGTTATAAGTGTTTCAATAATTTAGAATTTAAATTTAATGTGTTATGTAAACCATACTTTAAATTCCCACCCTCTTTCCTATCCGTAATTTGTAATTCCTTTTAACCTCGAGACGGCCGCGAGTAATCGGTTTTATCCCCCTAACTTTAGTTTTAAGATAAATGATAATGAATAATGAAAACATGAAAATTTGGCTCTGTAAAGTTGATTCGATTGAGCCTGTACAAATAAATGATTAATAAAAAAAAAAAAATGCTTCACCATGTTAGAGCCTAAAGATTGGAGCTGTCCCAAGCGTTGAGCCTGATCTTATGTGCTTATGTCCTGTATCTTCTGCAAGCTACAATGTCCAGTAGCTCAACAGTTCAGAGAACTTTTGCGACCAACAGTATTTGGAAGACGACTTATTTGGTTTGAAATGTGAACCGATACGGGAAAAGAAAGCAGATGAAATTCCTCGTGATGTTGTCGCAACAAAACCTCATCACGGGCAAAATGATTCCAATGAAGTTTCAGACGTCACGGAAATGCAAAACGTTGAAACGTTTGCCGGAGGAGTTGATCAGGAACAGTAATTTAGAAGAATACAAATTTGTTTTGGATTGTGATCATAAACGGAAAGCGAAAGCAGAAATAGCTCACCTGAATGTCGTCGCATCACCTCAACACCGTCGAAATTATTCCGAGCTAGGTTCAGTCAATGTGGAAATGCTAAGCATTGAAACGTTAACCGAAGGAGTAGATCTGGATTCAACAACCTTCTGTGACGTACAGTACTTAGAACAAGGCATATTCGGTTCAGATTGCGCTTAGCTACCGGAAACCAAAACATATATAGCTACCCTTGATATGGTACATTATGCTCATGCCCCTACAAATGACCCCATATGCTCATCACAGAAAAGAAATACGAACTTTCTTCCAGATCCAACTAATGCTCTTAGAACTCAGCTACGTGCAGAGCAAAAGGCGTACGATTTGCTTAAAGCAAGCAAGACATTCTTGAGACAGCAACTCCAGTTTTCTAGACGAAAGTTGAAGCTAAAAGATCTTGTCCTGAAAAAAGAAAAAGCCAAGGTACGCAAATTGAACACCACACTCAAGCAGATCCGCAATGAAACAATCAAAGATCGAAAACTACTTGAAACACTTAAGTGCAATTCCGTCCTTTGAAACAGCTTGCCTTATACTTCGAGGAAGCCGAAAGGAGGCGATACAACAGATAATTCAGAAATTTCGCAACATCATCATAAGGTCTGTATCCGCAATAATCCGGACACCTCAAAGCATGAATAAAACAAAAAATTCGCATTATATTTCCGTTGTATTTGTTTATTTCAGATTCATGAATGTGTTTTAACAATTCGTGAATACACAACATAGTTCGAACTTTGTTCTTAACTCCGTCCATTAGGGTTTGTACAGACCCTTCAGAAATCTTAAGAGCCGTCTTTGTCCAAATTTGCTGGAAGTGTTTGATATCTTTGATTTCTTGCTTCTTTCCAGAAAGTTTCCGCTTCATCAGAGGCCAATATCTCTCGAATGATCGTATCTCTGGGCAATTTGGCGGGTTTGAGGTTCCACTTGATTTGCTTGGTACCACGCCATCACAGTTTTAGCATAGTGGCATGTTGCCAAATCGGGCCAGAACAAAGATTTTTCTTTGTGACTTTTGATGAAGGGTAGCAATCGCTTCTGCAGACACTCTTTCTGATAGATCTCCTTGTTGATTGTGCCTGTTGTGACGAAAGATTTACTCTTTTTGCCACACGTGCAAATTGCTTGCCACACAAGGTATTTTTTTCGGAAATTTCAATGCCTTCTTCGTTCTGAAATGCTCAGCTTTAGCATTTCTGGCCATAGCAGAATAAAACGCCAGCCCTGGAAGCTGCTTGAAATCCTCCAGGACATAAGTTTCATCGCCCATAACAACGCATGAAAACTTCGTCAAATATTCGCAGTACAAACGTCGAGCTCGTGATTTTGCTGCCAAGTTCAGTTTGTCGTTGCGATTTGGAACTGTTTTTACTTTATACGACTTAAGTCCCAAACGTTGTTTTGATTTTTCGACAAAACCAGGAGACATCCCTATTTTACGCGCCACCGTTCGAATGGAGAGATTTGGGTTTTTCGTTAATATCCTTTTCATCTTTCGGTCCATGACAGGATCAGCGAGTCCAAAGTTTTTGTCACTTTTTGGTTTACTCTCCACCGTCAAACGTTCCGAAAATGATTTGAGCACATCGTGAACAGTGGATTTAGGCAAATCCAATGTTTTTGCAAGGTCCCGTATTGAAAAGTCAGGATTTGCCGTACGCCCCTACAAAATTCGCTCGCGCACTTGTTTTTCTTTCGTCGCCATCTTGAATACAAAACATGAAATGTAAACATCAATCATAGTCTTTTTCATCATAGACTCTCAGCTATACCACAGTGAAATTCCTACGTGCAATATTTTTAAAAGTTACAATGATTTGAAGGTGTTCGGATTATTGTGGATACAGACCTTATTTGTGTGGTCTAAAGCTTACTGAATGATGTAGAATTCAAAGACTTTATGTCTACCTACTAAACGTACAATAAAGCGATGGACAAAGGAAATTATTATTTGCCACAGGAATCAATAGAACAAATAAAACAAAACTTAAAACAAAGTCTTATCAGCTATCGGAGTTAGATCGCGTAGTCATCCTGACAATTGATGAAAAGTCAAGTCATCCCTGAGCTACACAGCAAAAACTGATGTGTATCATGGATTTCGTGACTCTGGTTGAACACAAAAGCAGGAAAAGAATATCCCAGAATCCCTAGTGAAGCTGTTACTGTTATGATTTGAGGTGTTTTCAACAAATTTAAACAGGTTTTGAGTATTTTTTTTTTGAAGTGTGAGAGATGCTGGATTCAATCCAATGGTTCTGATGATGAACCAGTTTGCAACGTATTTGAAGATGGTAAAAGATGAGGGGCCACATTTGTGCTTCCTTATTTTTCAACGGACGATAAAAATATTTACCTGCGTTTCGTCAGCAATGCATGATTTCATCTCTGAATTGAATTTGACTGAATTGAATTGCCATGAGAACATCTCCATAAGACTTTTTCTGGGATTCATGAAAATTTCCTTCGACTCTGAATACATTAAAAGTACTTCCAAACATTTCTTCACTTCGGATTACATGAAGTGTTAACATCCTATTTCATAAGCGATGTGGAAGATTCTGGCTCCGGCTCCAGTTGATCTGTTACCAGCAAAGGCGTAGAAGAATTCTCATCAAACACTTCCCAATCACAAAGCCACCACCCTGTTTTTTTTTAATTCACTGATAGTCACCAATGTTGTAGCAGCTTTTATGGACATCGTGCTCATCAGTTGAGCTACTTAAAAAAGCCCAATAAGTCCACCGGGATTCCTTCGAAAGCAAATCGCAGCGGCACTGGCGTACTACAGGGTGTTCAATAAGTTCTAATGCAGATTGAAAAATGAACATACAAGATATTCTTTTCAATTTTTTTTGAAGCAATATTTATTGAGAACCTTTGCAAAATATTAGCTGGGAGCACTCCTCTTTGTGCTATATGACGAGCTTGTGACGATTCTAAAAGAATCGCACGCCTCACGCACTTGGTCCATGTGTATATCATCCCAGAACTTGGAAATGGACTTCTTAGATTGGTCCATAGTGCTCTCTTGCTGCTCATTCTTGACCAGCATTTACGACCATACATTAAAATTCAGTGGATTAAGGTCCTGGGGGCTGGATGGCCTCAAAGTCTTATCGAGAAAATCAGTCAATTTGTTTCCGACACCACGCTTGGACGATATTCGTCGTAATGATCCTTCCCGTAGAGGTCCTGAAGCGCCGTGGCCACAACTTTCTCCAGAACTTCGGTCTTATAGTACGTGGCGTTGATTTTCACGTTTTTCTTGATAAACACCACTGGGAGCTTCCTACGCCTGGCTGCGGCCTTCCAAACCATCACCGACACGGCGCTCAGGAACCGCGGTATGTTTATGTGGGATGGGGTTTGCTGACCAACGTTGGCGCCCACAGCCAATAGTTTTGGACATTGTGTGACTGTTGCAGGACAAAGAGTTTCTCATCAGAAAACTCGAACTGCTGACCTGCGTGCCGCGAAAGTATCAGTTTGGCTTTGTCTAGCCTCTTCTTCTTTGTAGCCTCCGTGAACATTGCATTTCTTGTACGGCTTGTATCCCCCTTCGTCATAATGTGTGGACAATTCCGATCGACACATCCAGGTTAGCAGCGATCTTCCAGATCGAGCGGTTAATTATTCGACATACCCGCTCCCCCTTTCCACGTTGATGGCTGCTAGCGTCCTTTCCGAACGTGGCCACCCGGATCTCGCACGATCCTTGGCCGAATCCGTCTCCCTGTATCGACGGATGGTGGTATCGACGAAAGTCCGCTTCACCCCGTTAAATTTCAACCGCCGCAATATGTCGCCGGGTCGCACACCTCTAGCAAACAATTTTACTACGACGCCTCGGTACTCTTTCCCTTATTGTGGCACAGACCTATTGGTCCATACTCGGCCTCGGTACTCTATCATCAACAACACAATCAACAAATGACAGCAAGCCGACACCGTGCCAAAAACGACAGTCAATTGAACAGCATGCTGTGAAGAGCAGTTTGAAACCATAATAAACACGTGCTCGACTGATGCCTGCAGTATATGATTCGTGCCTGGTAGCCTTGCAACTTCGATCTCAAATGCCAAACTCCATCGTCAATATCGTCACAGGCCACTATCAACAGAAATTCGAAAACCTACGTGGGGACACACTACGAAGGGCCGGAAACGAAATCTGTAAGCAAGCGTTAGATTGGTCGCAGCAGAGGTAGACCTTGGAGTACCTGGCAATGGGGTCTTGGCAAGGGAACAAAGGTAGTCAATAGGTACTTGACCTTCTCTATCTGTAGCAATCATCAGAAGTAACCATAACTGCATGAAGCTGTTTTTATATAACGTCAAACTTCTCAGATGAGAGTTCAAATTGTCGACAGCTGGTAATATGTTTGGCTTAGGTTACATTTAAGCTGCATGTGCAACAATTGTTCAGTTATAGGCAGTAAGAAATCAGATGCATTAATATTTGCCGCTTGGAATATATTTGAAGAAAAATATGACATAATAGATTGGGTCACTGTTTGAAAGGTAATTAAATTGAAGCAAAATAACGAACATACCATATCAATGTGTACAGTGAGATGTTTTGATGAAAGAATGTACTGAACTAGTGGTATGAAAATTTGTAGCCGAGGAGACACGTCCTCTATGAAATGCAACTTTCTTTACGCGAACATAATATAACACTTTGAAGTCTTCTTCGTCAATCCCACAATTGATTCATTTTCCGCCAGCCTTTGCATGTAACTAACTGGTAACGCAATTAGATTATGTTTGCATTTTTTCAAAGCACTGCAACAACTCATCCCTCGATTGCTGATTCTCCCTCTGCTCTTTTGCAAAATCATGTTATTAAATTACAATTTCAGTCCAACTAAAACGAAACGCAACCATCATCAACAACAACAACAACAACAACACCACCAGCAGTACAACTCCTCCAAGAGGCTCTCGAAAATGAATGAAAAACTGTTTGTAATTTGTTATAAACAAAATCATTTTTCCTGCCAGGATTGCTGCTAGCGAGGCGGCCGTCCCTCGACGCGATGCCCCACTCACTCACTCACTCACTCGCTGCACCGCCAAAACGCGATGTGATGCAATCCTCCGTCGGCCGTTTTCATCCGGGTCATGAGGCGGATCCCTTGGATGAATTCCTCCATCGTCGTCGTCGTCGTCGTCGTCGTCATCCTTGGGCATAATCGCTGGTGAAAGTGCGCACGCGTCCCTCCAACCCTCCCACGTGGAAAGCGGATAGCAGGCCATCTCATCTTCCGTGGTGCGTCCGTCCCGCTTGCTCCTCCAGCCGGAGGTGGATGCACTCGCTTTGGTTGGTGCACCTTTCGTGTTCATTCACCAACACATCGACGGCAAGCCTACATCCAGGCGCAGTTGTAACACATCGACGTCGTCCCTTCGAATCCGGCCTGGTATGGGTGCTCGCTTGCACTGTGCACTGTAGAGGTAGCCGTGCTTCACCGGTGCGGAGGAAATTCCGTCGTCAGTACGTTGTAAACTCGGTGAAGGTAAAGATGAGTTTCCACCGTGGTCCTGCCGTAGGTGAATCGCTCTGACTGAAGAGGGAGTGCTCCAACTTGTGTGTGAGAAGAAAGTTTCCAACAAAGTTTTCATCGGCAAAGTTTCCTTCGAGAAGTGAACAACTTTTGGCTTTGGGTGGTGAAACTGCAACCGAAAAGTTTTCAAAAACTCCTAAAACTTTTGCCCGGTTCCGCGAGTAAAAGTTTGATGAACACACAGTTTTAAGAAAGTTTCGCGCGAGTGAAGGCGGCAGGGAGGCAAAAAAGACAATTATTTTTGGCTGCCCGCCATCGAGGAGAAGGACGACGACGACGACGATAAGAACGACGGGTGGCGGCAATCTTGCGAAAAGTTTGTTTGTGGGTAATAATCAAGGGAACGAAAAGTTTCCTGCACACTACTGCACCCCTTCGACGCGAAGAAACCGGTGAGACGCCTATCGAAGGCGTGAGAAAAAGTTTTCCCCCGTCAATTTACAAGTGGAAAATCATCGGGTGCAGCAGCGATTCAAGGACGCGGACAAGTTGAAGTAATTAATTTAAAACAAATCAGCGAACGAGCTCTCAAACCCGTCTGGAGAGTCATTGTCGTTGTGGTGCCGATTGTTGTAGCAATTTCCTCGATCGCTTGAGGTGTTTGAGGGAAAACTTTCTGAATTTTGAGAGAAGAATTGTGATCAAAGGGTTACTGTGGTGCGTCCAAGAAGTAGATAAGGTGATTAGATTCGGTGTGGCCTGGTAGTTTCTGCTGGTGAAGAGCTGAAAACCTTTGCAATGTACCATAGGAACGAAATGCTCGGTAGAAAGACAGCAGATGTGAATAATTAAGTGAAGATAGTGGATACGAGAAAGAAGACAGTTTTGGGAGCAAAGGTAAGTTGTCAGTATAGGGCAAACATAGCAAATAATAAATTTTATATGAAATAAAGTGTTCACCACAGTTGATTTTCAACCATATTCTAATTGCATATCAAAATGCACAAGACAATTTAGATGCCAATTTCACATGCATTAGTATGATTGTGTGACAAGTATAAGTAGACTCCCTAAAGACATGAATGACGTATTTTTTAAATGCTCCTAAAAGTAAACAAGTATATGCCCAGAAGTTTGAGAAAATATCGGGTAGAAAATATCCTACACTACATCGAGGTTCGAACCAAACCAGCTTCACTTCGTCTTTCTTAGCGTTTCAAGCTGATTGCTTTCGTAATTCGCTTATTGCTTGCTTCCAACTTAGTGGTCTAAGCACAGAGAACAGACATCCAGGCTCGAACATTTTTTTCTCAATTTACTGTGTAAATTTTCAAAAGCAAACCGTTGGAAAATCAGCGCCGCCTTGTCTAGGTTTCACCAAACTAAAATTGATAGCCTATCAAATCTCAAGGCGCGCAGGTGGCGCCATCAAGATACGAATCACCAAAACTAACGGAAACAAGCTGTAATTTTAAAATGGCAGTTACAGAAATTTACACACGGAGGGCGCTCTAGCTTGGATGTCTGCTCTCTGTGGTCTAAGTTCACTTCCACAGTTATTAATTATGAGTTTTCGATGCATTAGTATGATTGTGTGGCAAGTACATTCATACTCTATAACCAAGGAGTCGAGGAATTTTCCTTAACGAAACATTCCTAGACTTCCCAGTCTGGTCAAGCATCTCATGGCAGTCGAACCCGGCCACCTCCGCGCCTTTACCGACTGAGCTAAGGGAGGTTCTAACCAGCTTTAGTGTGGCCTTAATAGAGAAAGAAGAAGAAAGGAAGTAAAAAGAAACATTGAATTTTTAGCGTTATCTAATGCAAATAAAGATAATGCTAGATTTGGCAGAATATAATGGAATATTTCTTGAAAATTTAAGCAAAATAACGCCTGAATCTAGCCTTTTGTATGAAAGATTGCAAACAGTTCCGTTATTTACGCCTCCTTTGGCTTAAATTTAACCGAGGGGAAATTTTACGCGCCTGTTAAAATATTTTTTTTTTGTGTAGTTATCATAACAATCATGATGTCTTTCAAACGAGAGAGCGTTATGTTATTGTTCTAAAATTCATAACTTATCAATATTTTATTGAAATTAATTAAAATATCCTATTCAATGATGGATGTAGCTTATGTAAATGTAATTGTTACAATTATATCTATGTGTCATAGACTGATCAAATGCAAATGTTCTTTCACGCAAAAACCTCAGAATTTATTTATTTATTGTACACCATCTTCGACTTTGTCGTACAGACTGATTACTTAGAATTACTTAATACAAACCTCTAATTCCAGCTCAAAATACATTTTTAGACCACATAAAATCAAATGCATTACTGTGAACATCTCAGATTTATATTCAAAAGTAGTTGAGATCTAAAGGATTCTTTCATCGCAAACACGAGCCTAAACCAGTTTGGATCTCGATTGTAAAGTCTTTGCGAGAAGCACTTTCAAAAAATTGCTTGAACTCATACATTTTCATAATTATGAAACTTAAGTAAATGATCAAATTTTTTTTAGCAAATACTAAAAATTTCGAACAACGCAATGCAGTTGTTAGAAATATTTCTAATTAGTTACTGCGAAAACACCGGAAATCAAATGAGAAATCTCTGAGACCTCTTTGCATGACGCTCAAATCACTCACATCACATCTCTCAGGTGTACCTGAGCAGTTATACAAATTGTAACAATTTATTACCAGGTATCATAGTTTGAGCACTGAATAACAGTAAGAACATTGAATTTATGCGTTTTCAATGCCATAAAGGGAATGCAATTTGAAATTAATGGGATATTTCAAGTAAATTGAGCTTAGATAACGCCTGCATCTAGCCTGATATGACAGATTACAAACATTCGTTGTTGCTTCGTTGTTTACGCCTCCTTTGGGTTGAAATTAAACGATAGGAAATTTTATGTGCTTGTTAAAATTAATTATTTTTTTCTGTGTATGTTATCTTCGAGACTGAATAAACAGCCCCTATAACAGAATGATTAACATTAAAATACTCGTTGAATATCATAATAATAGCTTATTTTATTACCAGTGAGAACATCTTGCTAACAAAGTCTGTATTTTAAGCAAATTTATAAAAAAAAGTTTCAAATTACGTTTTAAATTTGTAATCGAGTTCTCACGCTAATATCTGATTTATTTATTTTTCTAAAAATCTAAATTAATGCAACGAACATAATGATAATATTTATAATTTAACATTCAACTAGTAACGAACGTCAAAAATTTTAGACCAAAATAATAACATATCATACCAAAATCAGCCAATGGTGACAACTACACAGATAAAAAGAAACATTGAATTTTCTGCGTTATCTAATGCACATAAAGGGAATGCCAGAAAATAATGGGATATTTCGTGTAAATTTAAGCCAGATAACGCCTGAACCCAGCCTGTTGTATGAAAGATTGTCAATATTGTTGTATGGCACATGAAAAGTTGCAAGCAATTTCGTTGTTTACGCCTCCTTTGGCTTGGATTTAAACGAGGGGATATTTTACACGGTTGTTAAAATTAATTATTTTTTCTGTGTACATTTGTTATGCGATAACAGCGGAAATCGAAACGATATCTGGGATAACAGAACTTGCTACTTTTATGATACCAACTTGTTATTTCCATTCGCTAGGGTACATACTAGGTTAGTCAAAAACTTTTGTAAGTGACATCTATGGAGCAGTAGAATAACCAAAATTTCTACCCCATTTCAAAATTTCATCTTTTATAAGAACTTACTCACTTAGATCTGTAAATTCATGTTTTGTTTACAAGCCATTTGAAGTTGACGTGTCAGTGTATTTTTTAGCAATGGAAAAAAACCGAATATCGTGTGATTATTAAATTATTTGTTTTAGAAGCTTTATCGACTAATGAGATCCATGCAAAGATGTTGAAAGTATTGAAAGAGTCTTCTCCTTCATTTCCAACAATTCACCGATCGGTTTTACAGGATATGGCTTTGGAAGATCATCGATCAACTGTGAATGTGATAGCTGAGGCATTTCACATGGAACAACATGGCATATTTTGGCTGAAGTTTTGGGTTTTAAAAGACTGTGTACACTATGGGTGCCCCTTTTGCTAACAATGCCACAAAAACACGTTCGAATGCAACTTTCCGAGCAACATTTGAAGCAATCTCGAAAGGATGCCAAGGATTTTCTCCACTGATGTATCACTATGGATGAGACTTGGGCCTACCCCCATGTTCCTGAATTAAAACAAGCGGCTAAGGAGTGGTGTGAATCAGGCACTTCTGCTCCGAAGCGAGTTCGTATCCAAAAACTGGCTAAGAAGGTGTTAGCGTCAGTTTTTTGGGATGCAAAAGGAATTTCATTGATAGATTATCTCCAAACTTGTAAGATAATCAATTCTGATTATTAATGTGACCGTTTAGACCAGTTGGATGAAACAAATTGTGAAAAAAAGACTCGGTTGGCAGAAACAAAAACATGTTTCAACAAGCCAATTCTCACACAATTCAAAATCCCATCCTGAAAATCAGTAAATTGAGGTACGAATTGTTGTAGCATCCATCCTATTCGCCAGATTTAGCTCCCCCTGACTCCAGACTGTTCTCACACCTCAAAAAAATCCTTCGTAGAAAGCATTTTTCATCCAACGAAGAGGTCGAAGAGCCGTCGTTGAGGAGTATTTTGCAGGGCTTGCAGAACGAAATTCTAAGAAACATTTTTCACTGCCTGAAGCATCTCAAATCATTCGTTACAGCATGAGGATAAGTATGATTCACTGCCCGAGGTTGCTTATCGGTTATTGTCGCATCAGCTGTAATTACACAGAGACCAGAAGATGATCGTTGAGACTAATATACATCCTCAATGTGCGAAAACGAGTGATCCTAAACTAAGGCAATACCAGCAGGTCAAATAAGGTGGGAATGTGTTGCCGTGATTTAATGCAAGCCGGGAACACCTCTGCACTTCCACGCGAATTTACTGAGATGTTGGATAACAGGATTTTTGATAAACGATATATTGAAATATTTAAATATCAGTACCGATGTCTGATTGGAAGCGATGTAAATCATCAGTTTGGGTGCTATTTGAGCCACTAAAAAAAAAGTTAAAGTGGTTTACTAGTTCCAGAATATGGTGGCACGGCGAGTACGGCCAGTCCATAGCATGGATCATGATGTATTATGCTCCTCACCACCGGTTTTGCTGTCTTTTTTCTGCCTTCACCCGATCATTCGCGCCACCGGACAATAGATAACAGAAAAAATACACAATCATCTATTCCAGATAACGCGATAAAGTTCAATAAAGTAATCTATGCTCATTCATTTAAGGATTTGCTGAAATCAGAGTCCCTAGAAGCATTTCATGCTTTTTGGCAACTTAAGGTTTCTATTGATTTCCTAGCTCTGTCTTGTGTTAATCGGAAGAGACTTGGTCTTATACCCAAGGATCTCCTAATCTCCAATCCAATCAATCAATCGCAACGTTCGGTGATATTGTGGGCGGCATATTATAATTTGAGATAACTCAATGAAGACGTTTTCTAAATTTGGCAGATCGGCAGACAACCGGTGGATAAACACCTGATACCTCATAGCAACATGCCCAGAGGCGGACCAGAAGACCCTCAAAACGTTTCAAAGTATTAGTTATGCATACATGTCAAACTGTTGTGATATTTTGTACATTGAAAACTTATTTTCGTTAAATAGCCTTCACTCGTTTCGTAAACGTGGATATTGTCCATAGAACAAATGGCTCGTATATTGTATGAAACAGTCATACTGCTGTTTATCTGGTGAATTGCTATCAGAACACCTTTTTGTGTAATGCACGAAATGAGTTTCGTGAAGACCAACCAATCACTGTATCTCTTTTATCGTAATCATGCAATATGATGTTGCTGCTGGGATGGGTGGGAATACTTGATTTATCCCAAAATAAAAATTAGACCGCTGTCAAGAGTTATAACTTCATATTCATTGATCATATATCTTCCTGGGAGTTACCATGGCCTAGTGAGATCAACCAAGGATTTAGTATCAGCGCTTTCCAAAAATACAGGTTGGAATCCTATGTCAGAAACTCATGTGAAAAAAAACGCTGTACAAATCCAAGAAGTTGCGTTTTTGCGTTGACCCAGGGATGCCAGATATTTTTTTTCAAATGTCTGTGATAAAAATTTGAAATGTCTGGGAATGTCAATAAAAGTATGTAAACTTTTTTTTTTTAAATTAGACTTCTTTCAACGAAAATAAGTCATAAGAGAGTGAGATATGTCAATATCGCCATTTGTGTGATTATGTTAACATGTCTGCATCTATTCCTTGGATTGTATGCAACCTTACACTATTGATTCATATTTTTGAAGTGACACTGAAGCTTGAGTCATTCGCATAGATGACACAATTTTCTGTAGTTTTTATTCTCCCTACAACGCTCTTTCCAGTTTTGTATTTTAAAATCAAACTTTAGTTTTCGTTTGATAAATTCAACAGACTTTTTTTTTTTTGATTCAACAATAATCATTGATGGTGTGTACCATATTTTAATATGGTGTCATCATCACTCATGATCATCAATATCATTTTGGTCATGTGAATGATTTTTGTATGGACTGCTTCTTCGGTTAGTCGGTAATTATCTCTTAAATTTCAGGGAAACTCTCTCCTGATATTCTGCAAGGCTCTTCGCTTTATTCTGGAAAGTTTCCCCCTAAACTTCAGGGAAAATTCCTCATGAACTTTTTGGCAGTCACTCCTTATTTTCTTCGAAATTCATATATAAGAACCCATCCTTACCTTCCAGAAACAAAAGGTACATTTGGTAAGTCCTATCCTAAACAACGAGGAGAGTTTCTGTAAAACTTTGAGAAAGTACTCTCCAGAATTTCTTGGAAAATCTTCTGAGAAGTTTTTTTCTGAACTGCTGAAATAATCTCTTCTGAACATCAGGGGAGTATTGTCCTTAACTTGGGGAAGTTTGTTCCAGAATTTCTGAGAAATTCCTGCTAGAACAACTAGAAAGATCCTCCAATACTTCTGGAAAGTTTCTTCCTGATTTTATCAAAAGAATCTACCATAACTTCGTGAACTACGAGAAGTTCTCATTCTAAAATGCTGGAATGTTTGATTCGTAACTTTAGAGATGCTCTCTAGCACTTTTGGGTAGTTTCAACTAAACTTTTGGTCTCTTCGCAACTTCTGAGAAGTCTTCTTGTGAACTTCTGAGTAGTTCTTCACTGATATTTTTGGAAAATTCCTTCTTGACCCTACAGATAGTGCCCTCTCTGGTAGGTTTCATCCTGAAATTCGGGGACGTTTTTTCCTGAGCTTATTCTTTCCAAACTTCTGATTGGTCTCATCCGGAGGAAATTCTATTTCAACATTTTAAGGAAAATTCCCTTGAATTTGTTCTTGAAGATTCTTCCTGAACTTCTGAACAGTCCTCTTCTTAACTTTTGGGAAGTTTTCTCCAGAACTTTGGGGAAGTTTGTTACGGAACTATTGTGAAATTCGTGCTCAAATTAGAAAGAAGTACCCCCAATGCTCCTGGAAAGTTTCAATCTTTTCGCTCTAAAGAATTTTGAGAAATCCTTATTCTGTAATGCAGAATGTTCTCCTCTGAGCTTTGAAAAATCTGCCAAGAACTTTTAGGAAGTTCCAACTAACATTTCGAGAAGTTTCTTCTGGAACTTCTGGGATGTTATTTCCTAAACTTGAGAGAAGTTCTTTCCTCAACTTCTATAACGCATCGTCCTGAGGTTTTTTTTCCTGATTTTTTGAGAAATTATAGGTAGTATGAATTTCTGGGAAGAACTCCTAAACCTCTGAAAAATTCCAAACTCAGAGAAGTTCTCTTCCCTACACTTCTTCCTAAAGCTCTGATAAGTCCTCTTCTGATTATTGTGGAAGTTCTGTCTTGAAATTCTTGTAAGTATGATCTTGAACTTCAGTAATGAATTTTCGAAGGTTCTTCTTGCATGACCTGCTTGCTCCCAATACTACTGCGAAATTTCTACCTGACCATATGAGACATTTTTTTTCGAGGAAGTCTCTAAGTTTCTCAAATATGATTTGTATTGTTGTGAACCTTGATTTTTGTTGTGGAGTAATATTACCAATGCTTTGACAGTAATTTTTCGCATGGGATTGAACACGCGTGGGATTGAACACTACCATAAAAGTACACTACCTCTGGGCCCATTGTGTCTCTGAATGGCCCACTGCTTTTGTTTCATCAAGGATTTCTACTTTAAATGATACCTACAGTATTTAAAAATATTTCAACAAAGCTTCTTACTGTAAATACTATACTGTTCAGATCCTCGTACGTTTCAAATCCGAACTTCATAGAATACCTTTATTTGAAATTTAAAAAATATTTCAAATGTCTGTAAAAGTCTGCAACATAAATAAAATGTCTGCTAAATGTCTTCATCGTTGAAAAAGTTTGCAATAAAAATGAAAAGTCTGTAAATTTACAGACATGTCTGTGAATATGGCATCTCTGCTTTGACCTGCACTCGAGTGAGGCCACCACCAGTATTGCCTTAGATCACACACATCATACACATTGAGGATGTATGCTAGTCTCTAGCAAAAATCATCTGTTGGTTCTCTGTGTAATAACAGATGATCTGGTAATAGAGGAGTAAAGGCTGACTATATTTAGTAATTTGGTACGCCTTTCGCGCGCCGCAAGCGCGCCTCTAGTATTAGTATATCTCCGCTGTCAAACGTTCCGAAAATGATTTGAGCACATCGTGAACAGTGGATTTAGGCAAATCCAATGTTTCTGCAAGGTCCCGTATTGACAAGTCAGGATTTGCCGTACGCCCGTACAAAATTCGCTCGCGGACTTGTGTTTCTTTCGTCGCCATCTTGAATACTAAAGATCAATCAAAGTCTTTGTCATTATAGACTCTTAGCTATACAACAGTGAAATTTTTCATTCCTACGTGCAATATTTCAAAAGTTACAATGATTTAAAAGTGTCCGGATTAATGTGGATACAGACTTTATCTCAAGGCGGCACTAAGAATTTTTCATAGAATCATTGGGAAATCTATAAAATTTTCTTAACAAATTATCTTTGAAAAATTATGGACAAACAATTTTGAGGCACACACACAAAATTGCTTCCAGACTGTCATCTGTCACTGTAGCATTAGCAGGAGGTGGATTGTCAAGAAACAGATGGATATAGTTTTTGGTTCAGGAAGTACCAGCACATTGGTCCCAAGGTCCGTCTCAAGCTTCATGAATCGCTCCTTAAAATTTGTTTCAGATCGATGAACCTTTCATTAATTCTGTCAAATTAACAAAGCGAATGAAAACAAAAACAAAGATTCTTGTACAGAAAAACGGAAGAATGTAATGCCAGGTGAAGGTGTCAGGTGCACTTGGGACCAATGGGGTTTAACAACAGTGGGTCAATTTTAAATCTCTAGTTCCTATTGATTGTTGGTGTCAGTGTCAATTGTTTGCTTCATGAGCGTAAAACAGCACAATGAAAGTAGAATTGGTAGGAAATTGGATCCTAAAATTTACACATATCTTAAATTTGAGGGTTTTGAGTGGACAAGCAATAGTTAAAAATCCTAGAAATCTTGGTTTATCTGAAATATCTGTAATTTTTACAAATAGATATCTGTATGAAAAATATGAAAAAAAATCTGTTTCAATCTAGATAAATCTGTGCATGTGGCAACACTGCTTGTATATTGAACGTGTCTTAAATAAATGCCACCTTGTCCAAAATAGCTATTAATCCTCGTACGAACTTCAATTCTTTCTGAGAAGCTTGAGAAGCTACGAATATCAAATCAACTCAGAAGTTTGGCAACAGTTTCATAGTCAACGTTGACGCAGCTGTATTTATTCAGCTTGAGTGAAATGATCAATTAATAACCTAAGCAAGCGTTGAAATCCGATACACCATTAAGCTGCGTGACTTTAGGAGTTGTTGTAGTGAAGTTTGTAGTGCTTTGAAACTCTCATAGCTTTGTCGTTTAAGAAATCCAACAGGTTTCATTTAGTAATTCTCTTGTCTAAGTATTGTTTTTGGTTGTTTAGAAATGAATCGTTGGGAGAAGCTTCAGCGCGAGTGAATTGTTTTTTTAAAAATGGCGTTTGCGAAATGTTAAGCAATGGAATCAAGTTCCCAAATCTATAATGATAATAGTGAAAGTAACCTCGGGATGCACTGCCCCTCGAAACATTCTAAAATGGGTTACTGAATCGGGTTTGAAGCGATCGCATTCTTAACCCACGTCTAAAATTGATTAACACAAACACATTAAAAACTCTGATTGGTGTGTTTGAATTATTACTTAAACTTTGCCACTTGCTCCATTGCTTCGAAAGAACAACATCCGTTTCACAAATTAGCATCGATTCAAATAACAATCCATGTGCGGAAATACAGCCTCGTCGGGCTTCTTCCAGTCGGTCAGCCGTCTTCACGCACCGTTTGCGTGTTGGCCAGGTCTGGAGTCCTCCCTGCCCGGCCGAATGGAAGCGAACAATCGAACATCGAAATTGATTGAAGCTTCCTGGGTTGTGCAGCGCTTCCGGATTGCCATTCATACACACCAGTCTCAAATTCCAATTTCCTTCCGGAAATCGGTATAAGCGGTTCAATTTCTTCATCAAGCTCAATCAACTCCCTCCGGTGGCGTGGCTCGGAATTAGGAAAGCTGTGCTCTCGGCACAAACAGCCTTGCATGTCATCACGTGAACCTGCGACTGCCGGTTGACTTTGAGCCGGGGCCGGGGGTTCCAACGCTAATCGTCCGAAGCGGAATAAAGTGCCCCTTTTATGATTTCTTCTTGGTGTTGCTGGGGATTTGGAGGGGAGCGGGAGTTTGTTTCGTCAAAAAAAAAATGACTACAACGTTACATTATAGGTTTGACGTGGCTGGAGGAAGAAAAATTGTGACATTCACGAAGGAAAGCAAATGCGTTCTAGGAAATTTCCTCTTTCTTCAGTCAAGCTCATTTCGGAACTGCTGTCGGTGAAAGCACAATGTCATAAGGTTTATGTTTTCCAACGTAGGCCGTCGTGTTTGCCACGGCTGTCAACGGTTGGACAGGTGAAATTGGTAGAAACAAAAAACTTGTAGGCCGAAATATCGTCTTGTTGTTGCACTGCGCCGCCTGTCAAATATTAAACTGGGAATGTTGGAAAAGCCATCACCCTATCATCACTACCACCACCGGTTGACAGTTGTCGACGTTTTGGTTGGAATAGTTTTATATTCGTCCCTGGTTCATAAAACCTCCGGAATGACACAATCCGTGGGAAATAGTTGTAAACGAGACTGCTTATTAAAATGTTGTCCGGTGTAGAGGGAAACATGTGTTTTAGCGCTTTAGTTGCCGTTTATTATCGGGCGGTGAAAGCTGTAAAAAATGAAACATTAATCGTTGTTTGACATGAACAGTGCTTGGGTGGGGCCTTTTTGTTGTTGTTGTTTTTTCATTATTTTTGGTGGTACAGCAAGTTACAGTTATAATTGGTTGGTGATAGCCTTATTTTTCGTAGATTCATTAACTGGTTTGTAAGAAAGTATAATAAGATGAATTCATGTAAATTTTTGTGTGGCATACTTTCAAAGAATCGATAACTTATTTAGATAACTAACTGTGACTTGTTGCTGTAACTTGTAGCTCGTTTCAGACCGCAAGTCAATATTAGTGGCAGTTTTTCCTACTATCTATCTGCCCATCTGTGCAGCATCTCGAGATACTTTTCTTGCCGTCTTCTGATTCCACTTGTTAATTGCCCAATATTTTTCAGTTAACATCTTTTATGATGGAATGCACCCATTGTCAAGGTACCTCCGGAATGTTCCCGACTGTATTTCAAAATGTAGAGCAAATTATTTTGAATAATACACCAATGTATTCTTATACATTAGTTGAATTTTCAATGGAAAATAATGCATTCAAGCATTGAAAACCTAGCTTTGTAGTCATTGCGAAGATAAATTTGCTCTTTGGCAAAAGCGTTATTTTCCATTTTCCGTATTGAAATAAAAGAAATAATTCATTTGTGTAAAAATAAATACATCTCGATAGGTTTCAATTGTAGTGTGTTGAGCAGGTAAAAAGATTTTATCAGTAATGTAGTACAAATGTAGTAGGAAGTTAGTTAATTCTTATTGTGTTGTGTGGTGTGTCGTTTTTGGGAAGCAGCTAAATATTTAAACAGTAACAAATACCCGTTTTCATGATCTCTGGTGAGTAATTTTTGGAATTTTCTTTGTAAATTTCTTAGCTTTTTGCTAAATTCAGTTTCCAAGGGTTTGTGATTTGCGTTAAAATTTGTATGTGGTTCAAGTATATGTATTTTTCGTAGCCCAGGTGGTTTAAAGTCACCTCAATAAAGAAAATTACAAGGAGAAAGTATTTTTCGTTGAACATATGTTCAGTTACTTTGTGTTTTAAACAATGTGTATGAGTCCCTTGTCTGTGTCATTGTTTGATTCAGTGACTTCTGCTAAATGTTCTTTGAAGTGAGTTTTAAGATTATGTTTGGTTTGCTATGCGTAAATTTTTACTCAATAATCACAAGCTATTTGGTAGATTCCGGATATTTGAAAATTGTCGATGGGGTCGTTAGCAGAGCCTAAGAGAGTTTGAAGTTGATTAATTTTACTAGTGAAAACTATTTCAAATCTCTTTCCTTCATGACGAGCACTCGATACTGAAGAAGTCTGTGAGTGGCAGCCAAAATATGCCTATCTGCCTATCTGGAAAACTGTCTATAGCGGTATTTAATGGAATTTTCTCGGGTTTACTAATTATACTTTGAGAAAGGGTTCCATTTTTATTTTTTAGGTAATTAAAATTTTCGTATTCTTCCATTTACAATCGCTCTTTTAATAACCTCTTAAAAGTGTTTTTTTAAACAAGTATTTAAAAAAATGGATACCTCAAACGGTAATTGAAATCGAATCGAAAAAAACCTCATAATCGTTTATTGACTACAAAGCACGTTTAAATAAAATTTGATTGGGGTTGTGTTGTTCCTGAAGTTCAATATATTAGAAATTTTAGTTGTATAGCGTTTTGACCCATAAGCTTGCCCTGTAGAATTAAATTTTCCGGATAATATATGGACGCACACAGTTTTCAGTAAAAATTTCGCACAAGTGTTAAAAATTCAATTTTTATTAAATTAACTGACATCTAAGCAGCATATCAGGTTGGTGTTCTCAATATTTGCAATCTAGTGATGGTATGCCAGCAAACTTCCGGCAATGCCGAACTTGCGTAAGCTCAGTAAGTCGGAAAAAATGCGGCTAATTCCGGAAAAATTGAGGGACTTACAGTTCCATGTTCCGAGTTTCCAAACGTTAGTCCTTTTTCGTTGCCTGGATTTATGCCGATTGTTCCGGTCTGTATTTACATCGTGTGCTTCCATTACTAATATTGCTTACGGCTGACTCATAGGGCCAGCACCAACCCCCTTCTCACTGGAGAACAATAGCCGACAGCTCTGTTTAAAGTCGCACGCTGGCACAAGGATGTCGATCGGCCGCCCCTAACATGGGGAACAGATGCCGTTTTGAGCCGCCCTGGCAATGAGAATAGCCGCTCAGGTTCACGAAGGCCTGAAAGTTTACCTTTATAGCGGCGAAGCTCGCTTTAACAGAGCTGCTTCGGATATTTGTCGGATTTTGGGACGTTCATGATCCGCAACCTATGACTCGCCGGGTGGCTTTCAGCTCAGCTCTGCTAGTCTCAACCTATTGAACGAATTTCCCGGACTGGAAGAGCTATGGAAGATTCTGGACGAGAACGTTCTCCTCAGGATACTGACCAGACTGATCAAGGCACGATGGATGGTGAACATGACGATATCAGGTGCGTTATCAGACTCGTTTGAAACACATAAAGGACTTCGACAAGGCGATAGTCTTGCGTGCCTCCTGTTCAACATCGCGCTAGAAGGTGTTAGCGGCGAACACGAAATTACGATGGTGGCAACCTGAAATGTCGTCACGCCAACTTTTCTCTTATAATGTTACAGAATCAAACAGATTTTTAGGGTAGTTTCATACATATATTTACTTCAAAAATCAAAAGAAAAGTTAATCAGTGGATTTCTTGGAGTAAAATTGAACGGCTGTTCGCTGATGCCCTCCATCAAAGTCTTTACAGTGTCATCCGTACCAGTTTCTCAGCTTTTCTTTTCCATTTTCTTAATATGTCTCTTCCGAAGCACCCGTCTTGCCATCAGTTGCCTAGTACTGCCCACTGGCGCAACGCCGGACAGTTTGGCGGATTCGTGTCCTTGGAACAAAATGGACAGAATTGGCTTCATACCACTCCAGGACACTTTTAGAATATTGGCATGATGCCAAATCTGGCCAAAATAGTGGAGCTTCGTCATGCTGCTGCAAGAACGGGCAAAAGGCGCTTCTCGAGGCACTCAGATTTGTAGATCTCGCCATTTACTGTGCCCTTTGTCACGAAAGGCTCACTCCTCCAGTCCGCAAGAGCAGATGGTCCGCCAAATGAGATATTTGGAGGCGAACTTCGACATTTTCTTCTTCTTAAATTTGTCGTCCAATAGAACTTGCTCTGCCGGTGAAAACGCCAACCCCGGAATTTGCTTAAAATCGGCTTTTATATACGTTTCTGTCGTCCATCACACCACAGCAGCCATATTTTGTCAGCATCTTCTCGTAGAGCTTCCGTGCCCGAGTTTTAGCCGTCGATTGTTGCCGCTCATCGCGGTTTGGGAAGTTCTGTACCTTGTATGTATGTAGTCCTGCTCTTATCTTTGCATTCTGGACGTAGCCGCATCATTTGATAGCCAACCACGGCTTGAGACGTTGGGATTTGCTTTAATCATCCGCTTCACCTTTTCCCTCCATCTTTTTGTTCTCCGGTCCCGGTTTTCTTCCAGCTCCTTTGCCGTGGTCCAACGTCAACCGCTCCTGGAACCGCTTCAATACTCTGGAGACGGTTGAATGGTGAATGTTCAACATTTTTCCCAACTGCCGGTGCGACAGGTCAGGAAATTCCAGGTGTTTGGAAAGAATTTGTTCTCTCGACTCGCGTTGGTTCACCTCCATTTTCGTTGAATCGAAAAACACGACCTCGAGTTTGACAGCGTGTAAACAATACACATCAATGAGAAAGTGTGCAAAATTTGGTTGATTTTTACCCAATGGTAAAAAAGTTATGCTCTGTTGAATGTGTCGCAATAATTTCGTGTTCGCCCTTTATGTGAAGGCGGACTTCAACGAGATTCCAGGAAACTTGTAGGTGCCTGCCAAGAACAAATGTGATGTTTCCGAGAACCTCCAGACACAGATGACGTCCAAGTTCGCCAAGAAGTTCTTAGTTTGGGAAGCGATTTGTACTTTCCAAAAGCGGAGTACACCTTTCGTTACCGCACTCACCATGTATGGACAGGAGTATTTGGAAGAGTATCTCCAATAGTGGCTTCTCTTTCTCCTGACGATCCGACGATCCTTTGGCCGGATTTGACCTCATGCCTCTACACGAAGGACGTGATATAGTGTTATACTACGGTGAATGATGTCGATTTCTGGCCCAAGGATCTGAGGCCCCCAAACACTCCGGAACTGCATCCTACAGAAAATTACTGGGCCATTATGAAGGAGCATCTTTCTAAAACGACCTAAAGTGGTGAATAATGTAGAATAAATGAAGAAAGCATGGGTTAATATGCAAAAAACTGACGGTCGTGCAGAACCTTATAGCTGCGAACCTTAAATAATGCCGAAACTTCATCATTCATCATTCGGGGCCTCCCGTAGCTCAATCGTTAAAAGCGCGCAACCAACATCATGCTGCAGGTGGCTTGCTTCGATTCTTGGTATAGTCTAGGAATTTTTCATTTACACAAAGAAAAAACAGATGATGTTTGGGACTAACATACATCCTCAATGTGTGAAAACTGGTGACCCAATATGAAGCAATACCGGTGCCCGCCGTGCCCTGATGCTGGTTAAGTAGGGAATGGGAAGGAACTTCTTGATGTGATACTCGCTTTGAAGGAAGCCGAGAAATCCTCTGCACTTCCTCGAGAATTCACTAGAATGTTGGATAAAGCGTGTGCCGTTTCAAATCGGTACACTCAAAATTCATTCGCAAAATTCGAGTTTTTATCAGATTATCACCAAATATTCATGAAGTAAATAGAAACAATTGAAACTAGTTTTGGCATATTCTTCCTTCTTTCTAAGCGTTTCAAGATTATTGCTTTTGCAATTAGGTTTTTGCTTGCTCTCAGTGTTCTAAATGCACTTCCATTGTTATTTATTAAGAGCTTTCGATGCCAGGTACCATTTTTGCGTTAGTATGATTGTGTGGCAAGTACAATCATACCCTTTGCCCAGGGAGTCGAGAAATTTTCCACAACGAAAAATTCCTAGACCAGACCGGGAATCAAACCCAGCCACCTCCTGCATGGTGTTGCTTTGTAGCCGCGGCTTTATCGAGTTAGCTAAGGGAGTACCATTCATGTGTAGTAACGAGACCATGATTCCATTATCAGAGGAACGTGCATTCGGCATGGGGCTTTCTTCAGCAGTATTTCTAATTTGGTGAGTTTCTCGCGAGAGCTTCTGGCGTTGGAGCAAAGTAGTTTAAATCTATTGCTTTCCACAAACCCTATGGCGCCTTCCATTGCGTTGGTGATGGCTGCTTTGACGGTAGTTCAGCAGTCCTCGGTTTCGATTACCTCTCCATCTTTCGGCAACGCTGCTTCAAGGCTATGCGCGTAATTAGTTGCGACTTCAGTTGTTCAGTTGTAGCTTCAGTCACTCCAGATTGAACCGTGGCGGGCGCCGCATCAAATGTATTTAGCTTACAACGGAAAGTTTTTGGCGCACTTTGACCATTACCAGTGTTCAAGAGCACGACCACTCGTTGTTACAACCCTGGCACAGCATCCACCATCCCACAAAGGTCAACCCAGACGAGACGACGGTATAGCTATTGTCGCATGGTGATCATCTGCTTTGATTGCTACAACAGCTCACCGACAATCAACACGAAGTTCCAGAGGCAATAACGCTCTCGCATGGACAAACGGAGAATGAGATAACCCTATACCATCTGCAGTGGTGAATTTCGAATCGAGAAGATAACGGCGGGAGAGGATCAACCCGATATCAGCGCAGGCGGTCATCGGAGGCTGGATGACGATCGTTAGGAAGGAGATAGACTAGTTGGTGGTGGTGCATCAAAGGCCTGGCACGTGAGTAGGACCTCACGCGTTGTTTTATGTTTGTGCAATAAATTGTTAGTATATCTTAGTAATAAATGTATTGTGTAGTAATAAATGTAGTGTGCGAAATACAATGGTAATTTAAATCTAACCGCAAGTGTAACCGCAAGAGTCTGAGCCAGTTTTCGTTCGTAAGCTGGTGAGCGCTGAACTAAGTCGGAAAGAATGCGGGTACTTCCCGAGAAATTAAGGGACTTACAGTTCTATATTCCGAGTTTCCAATCCTTAGTCCCTTTTCGTTGCCTGGGCCTACGGCAAGATCGCGTAACCGATGAATTCGGATTTTGCTGTCGTTCGAACAAAATTCGTATCCGCATTTGATTGGACGCCATTTTACTGAATGTAACAAGACTATAGACATGTTGTACCACATAATAAAGTGGAGAGTTTCAGCTGTTATACAAGTGAAACGTCTCAGCGATCCGTGAAAGAATTCAAAATCTACACTGAAAGAAATGTGTTCGAAATTTAACGTGGACAGGCTTTAGTTTGACAACTCCAATTCCAAAATCTCATCATCAAGATCTTTCAGTCAAACAGTCACGGAATAATCAACTTGCTTTTCTGACTCATAGGATTTAGTGCATTGAGTTCATTATCTGTTGAACTGCCATAAATCATTCACAGCCTGTATCATATTTTCCTTTAAATCAATTCACTAAATCATTCACTTTGCAACGTTCTCGCTTCAAATCCACTTCACAACATGTACCCATGAATAAATGTATAACAATGCGATTACAAACCGAGCCATGTACAGACACAGGAAATACGCCAAATCCACCTTCTTTCCCAAAAAACAGGAAAAAGCACGACATATCCGAAATCCCCGACCATATCAGCCGATTTTCCACCATGCCGATGCACCTATATGAAGCCATCCCCGGAGCAGACTCCGTTCTACCTTCCCATGAGTTTCAAACGGCATTCCGGATTCTCCACTTTCGTCTACTTTATCGTCCGTATAATCAATAAAAATTATGAATGTCGCAAGTGCTCTTTACTGTCATCGTCACTATTTTTCCTTCAATGCCCACGTATAAGGAACCCAGGCAGGCAGTCAGTCAAAAGGGGTTCTTTCTTCGTCGCAGCGGTCCTGAACAAGAGGGAAGGAATAAAGAATTGTCATCTCCGGTTGTCGCGCGAGGGTTGGCTGGCTGGCTGGCAGCAGAAGGCAGAACGATAAATCATATCCTTCATGTCTTTGGCAATTCCTTTAGGACACACTCACTCGCTGCTCTTCCCGGCAGGACGACGGAGGAACACGATTTTATTTCCGTCGCAGAGATAAATATGATGGTTCGCTATTATCTCTCGTAGTTCGGTCCCGCCGACGGCACATTCCGAAATCGCACCGACTGTTTCAACATGTATGACGTCGCTCGGCGGGAGAAATGCGAAAGGGGTGGCCTCTAGTTGCTCATTATCTTTTTACGGCTGCGGGATGGCTGTTGGAAGGAAGGGTGGTGTGGCCCGATTTTTAATGTAAGCGAATCTGTCGTTCAATGGGGGAACAGGACGACCGCAGGCGGTCAATAATTAAAGCCGAGAGTTTTAAAGTTCTGCTTTGCTTGGTTTGAATGCATACTGATTGGATATCTTTGTCTTATTTCGTTTCAGATTTGCGTCCGAAGGAATCAGTGTTTGAAGAAGAACCTTACAATATACAACAAGTGCAATATCTATACGATCTCTACCGAATATCTCCAATTATACTCTTACACCGTGTTACAACGTTAGTGTATATTTCTAAGTGTTAACCCAATTAGTGCAAGTTAAGTCAAAATGATCGATAACAGTTACTCGTACGTTACGCGGGATAACCTGCGTTATACGGATCTCAACGATGGTCGTTCGTACGCTCAGATGAGCACCCTGTCGTCTCCGCCTTCGATGGGCAATCGACTTGGTGAATACGAAACATCTGCATCACACCTTACGAACCATCGACCTTACGAGCCGGCACCGCAGACGGCGTTTGAACGATACGACACCAGCTATCCACCGCAGCGAAGCAATCTCTATACTTCGTATGGATATTCACAATCCATTCTCGATGAGGAACAGAAATACATTTCGGCCGAGCCTCCAGCACCTCCGGAAATTCAACCCAGTCAACACCACCTGGGCTTATCTGCTGGTCCTACGGATCGGCACCATCCAATGATGAAAGTCGAAATGGATGAAAGTGCTGGCCCGATCTACCCCAGGCCCATGTACCACTACGATCCTACTTGTGGAACCATGCCCCCAGGATTCTCGGCAATCAACTTGAGTGTGAAGGAAGCCAGCCCTCCACTTCCCTATAAACACAGTGGAACTCCTTCTCCCAATCCAGGCAGTCGAAAACCGGACGATCAGCGAACGAATAAGATCTCTTCGACAAGTCCCGAGCCCGGCGCCAGCCCACAACAACGCAATAGCCCGCAAGCGACCCTAGATCTAAGCTCAAACAACAGGTAGGTCATTATTCTCGAACCCTCTTTCACCCACTAATGATTAACCGAATTCCCCTCTAGCGGTGGCACAAGCCCCCATTTCGCCAGAAACGCCACTACCGGAACAACGAACGTTAGCAACCCCGCCACAAACCCATCCACTGCGAACAACAACAATACGAATCCCAATAACAACAACAACAACAACAGCAGCAACAACAACAATAACAATCCAGTGTATACGAACGAGGTCCCGGAGCCCCGCAATACTTCGGACGTCAACCAGACCGAATTCACCGGCAGCAGTGATCGTCCGCTGGGGATTGGCTTTGCCCGGCCTCAGCCTCCGTCGGCTTCGTACAGTCGCGAGTCCACCCCGGATAGTGGGGGGTCATACTATGCGGACACCTACCGCGACACCAATGGCGAGTGCAACGTGCCACCATCCTCTTCTGCGACGGCCACCGACCGTGGCCAGAGCTTCTTCTCGAGCGAAAATCTGTCCCCATACTCGGCCGGATACAGTCCGCACACGAGCTACGGGATGGTGGTTCAACCGGACTACACCAACGGCTATCCGGGCTATGCACCGAATGCGTACCAGTACAGTGGACCGTATGCCAGCTCGCTGGGATCGGGAGTCTACCCGCCGACCGTTCCCTCCGGATATCCACCGAGTTCGAGTTCCAGCTTCGTGACGCCCCCGGCACTGGGGCAGCACATTTCACCGCACGACAACCTGCTGAAGGCCGGGTGAGTGGATTTCTGCATTTTTTTGGAAATTTTCTGTTAATTATTACTTTTTGTGAAATTTTTATGAAAAACTGTGCTTTTTTATGGAAGATTTTGATTATAGGATATGTCAAATGTTTTTTATTGCTTGGATACTATTAATTTCGGAACAGTTTAAGTACAGTTGTGTGCATTTTAGTTAACAACTGCCATACAATCATAGTTTGCTTCATGAAAATTTTGAATCGTACAGTTATTTAGTCCTTGGTAAACTAATTTTTACTTGGTTATTTTCCTAATGTTCTTTTCAATCAACATGATCTATTGATAAGTCAATCTGTGAAGCTTAAAATAAATAAGTAAGCTATAGACGCATTTCACGCCAATTTGGAGTTGGCAGCACCCTATCAGATTTCAATGAAACTTACTGGAAATGTAGACTTCATCATGAAAAGCCACTTGCATACTCAGTTTTTGCAAAATTTATCTAGACTGAAAAGGGTTTGACGTTTTAAACCGATCTGTATCAAATGGATATAATTAAATGATTCCAAACATTTAAACACTAAAAATTGAACCCTGTATTGGAAAAAATAATAATGCTAAAACTTTTAATTCAATTTATAAAAACCAGGGACCGAAATTTTCGCCTACTTGATAATAGAAACGTCCTTTTGCACCCGCTTGGTGAAACAGATAAGAATGTGAGAAGTGAGAGACTATTATACGCTCACAGCAGTTTTCGCGAGAAAAGCAACGGCGATTTATAATTTGCGGAGAACATTAGTAGCTGATAAATCGTTTCTTTTTCAGTGAATCCTAGATGCCGATAATTATTGTTCACTTACTTTTTGACACCTGAAAATGCACCAGTCTTCATGCTTGTTTTGTTTTGACATTATAATTCGATAATGATGGTCCATGGCGGTACCAGTGTGCACCGGCTTGCCCTTATTTTCGGACTTTGCTCTTCGTGTATCTAGGTAGCATGTTTTCAGTAAAACATGTGACATGAGAAAATATTTTCGTTGAATTTTGGAGAGAGATATTTTCGCATATGCAAGAGAGAGGATGATAAATTATCGGCGAAATAGGAGAGATGAAAATTTGAACGGCTCGCTACTCATCGACAACCTGCTTGAGAGAGAGCGTAGGAGTGCAATTACGTGGCGGTGTGCGAAAGCAAAATGAAAAAGCCCAATTCTCGATTTGCTGCAAACGTCAATTTCCTCAACCTGCTCCTTCGTTTAACCCATCCGCTCTCAAAAACAATCAACCAAAACATGTCGATTGCTATGATCACAAACTCGTACTAGTAGGTTATAAGACAGCCGTACACGACCGAACTTTTAGTTTGTCATTGATCTTTAGATTGGCAATGTGTATTTCTTATTTCATTTACTCTCCCGCAAATATAAGCCAAAGCGACTGTGACGACAAACGGGATGCTTCGCTTAAAAACAAACACATGCAAGATACAGCAGGCTTCACGTTACAATACCGGTGCGCTATATCCATGGTTAACAAAGAAGAGAGGAAACATGGGCTCTCTCAAAAGCAATAGTGATGCTATAGCTGCCGCTCAACAGCGAAGCATTATTTATCGTTGGGTGCTGTTAGACAGCTCCGAAACTTATTTTTTTATTGCATATGATAGTGCCAGATGATGGACAATATAATCATAAGCATAGATCAACCTCTAATGACTGGAAAAAACTCGAAAAAAAAACTGTGATTTCAGATTATCTAAAAATGTAATAAATTTAACTCAATGTTCAACATCACATTCTGGCAACAAGCCTAACTGTGAGAGAGAGCTGATGAAGACTTGCTCTTCCGGTACACGCGATTAAATGCAAAATACACAAAGGCAAAATTTTAGCGAACTTCTTCAGTAGGTAAGACACTGATGGTTTTGGAGATGATGTACTTTAAATCTTCAAAATGACAGTAAAAAATTGGTAATCAATCATGATTTATCCATCGAATCATAAGCCTGATAGAAAGAGCTTATGATCATTAAATCATATCATTAAAAGTGAAATAATTTGAAAAATGTAGGAGTTTTAGACCTATTTCCCAACAACTGATTAAAATAGTGATCCCTTATTAAGCCGCCCAAGTAACATTGCCAAAACCATCCAGCTTTATTCAAGTTCTACTAAAAGTTTTATGAAAGCCACTAGAAATCAACTCGGTTTTATTATGGCAGCAAAGAGATGCCAATAGGTTTCAAATTTGAGTCAGGTTTATAAGAACCTACACAGCTTCTTTAAAACGATCTTAAAACCTTGACTTCTAAAATTCCTTTTACTCCTATCAAAGGTTTTATTTTGACTTTGTAAACTCATAAAATGCTGTTCTGAAATGCCGTTTTAGGAGTCATTCATATTATCTCATTATGGTCAGTTGAAAAAGCATTTTAAAACCATTTTGCTTCCAGTAAATGCATTAAACGGCTAATTGGCATTGAGAAAAGCTACCAAGCGACCAGATAGTTTTATAGTAGACATTGCTAAGACAAATTGGCTTTTTGGCAAAACTGTGATTTCTTGCAATCGCCATATTGAAATATATGAAATAATTGAAATGTGGAAAAATAAATACACCAAATTTTAAATGTAATACAATTGAACTGTAGATCTGAGACAAATTTCGGTATTCGTTTAGATAACCTTATTGAATTCCATCAATTTTCGGAAGTTTCTTGATTAATTTATCGAATATATTTCTTTCAATTTTGTTTTTGTTGTTGTTAACTCGTATAATTTCCGAGGCGCATTAATTTGCAGCTCTTATCGTGCCAATATTCACCATAAAATTAAATGCGCATATGATTTGAAGCATGATACGCTATAAAAAAACTCAATTTGTTTTAAAAATTTTGCTATCAAACATAATTTCCCGCAATACTTGAGCTTTTTTTTAAGCCATTATTAACTGTCGAATGAATCAGAAGAGCAGAGAATCGAACAAAGCAGAACAACAAAAACCAATCACGATATCGCCGTGAAGTTTAACAGCGGTGGCCATTTGGCCCTATGCTGGATTGGATGGCAGCCAATAGGTTCAACGATGGTTCTCAAGTGGTCATAACATCTTTCACTAGAACATTTTCAAAATTGTTATGGTCTTGAAAAGGTTTTATTAATTTGTTTACATAACCGTCTATAGAGTGGCCACTTTGTACACATTTCGGCTTTAAAGATGCATAGAGGAGGTGTTGGTGGACAAAACAGTTTTGAATGTAGTTTCATCAACAAAGCTGGGAGGAGTGCTATACGGCTGAAATAGAACTGAAATTGTTACTTGGGCGTTCCCTTTCTTATGGAGAATACAAAAATAACAATTATAGTACATCATTTTTTGTTTATGGCTAAAATTTTGTCTCAAGATATGCAATGATGTTTCCTACAAGTGGTGGTTATATTTTTCAGCAACGATTTACTTCTGAAAAAAAATGTCACTGGACAAAGCTAACAATTGTTGCCTACTCCACCCGCTTCCAGCGATTTGTAATTTTGTGAGACCAAAAGGCGAAAAACGAATAGCACGAACACTCCGTATTCTTTTTTCTTTTATTTTGCTCTTTGCTATGAGATAGTGTGTGCGAAGTCGTATGAAAGACAAAACATTTATTTTTTCGAGTCCTTTTCGTCAGAGAAAGGGAAATCTCGTTTGTACTAATTTTAAAAAAATGTCATGACATTTAGAAAAGAAAATGTAGAAGACTTTTCTTTTCAGCAAACGAACTATCGAAAAATCTCTTAACAGCTTAGTTTTAAACCGGTATGTGTCCAACAGAGAACAAATTCGACTTTTTCGATTACAAGACATGAGATTTCATTTTGTTTACATAGTAGGATGTTGAAACTCGGTAGGAGAGAAATAATAAGTGTAAAGCAAGGGGGAGGGGAGGAGTCTAGGGGGCGTTTCTTATATATTTTATTAGGTAAAAGGCCAATAGAAAACATTTTTAACACGGAAACTAAAATGATCATAACTATGGAACTGTTCAACCGATTAGAAATCTCTTAGCAACTTTGGATTCAGGAACTCAACCACTTTCTCAAAATGGTCTCATGAACATGAGACATGCCAAATCTAAGTCATCAGAAGATGTTTTTATGATATTGGTAAAAATTGGTCTGCGGATGACATTCTTAGGATTCCTGACCATACTGGCCACTAGAAAAGGCCCTGCAGGATCCGAGTTTCACTGGAATAGTGGCCATATTCAAATATTTCCCAAAACCTGCCTTGTGACATATCGATCTTCGTGATTTTGCAAAAAAAGGCCTGAGGAGGACATTCTGAGGATTTCTGACCATAAGAGGCCCTGTGTGATCCAGGTTCCTCCGGGAAGCATTTTCAAATTGTTAAAAAAAACCCTGCCCACTAAGGAAGGTCCTACGAGATCGGCGTTCCTCCGGGAGAAGTAGCCATATTCAAATCTTTTCCAAAGCCTGGTTTGCGACATACTGATCTTCGTGATTTTTTAAAAATAGGTTTGACCATACTAGCCACTTAAAAAGGGATCCGAGTAACTCCGGAAAAGTGGCCATATGGAGTCGTTACCAAAACTTGGCTTGCGGCACATCAAATTTTATGATTTTGGTAAAACTTTGTCTTTGGAAGACATTCTTAATGTGTCTGACTATACTAACCACTTGGGGTGGCCCTGCAAGATTTCGAGTTCCTCCGAAGAAGTGGTCATAACCAATTTCTCACCATACCCAAGCTTGCGACATATGAAACATTATGATTTAGCAAAACTAGGTCTCCGGAGGACATCCTGAGGTCCTACGAGATCGGAGTTCCTCCAAGAAAGTAGCCATAGTAGCAAGCCAAAACCTGGCTTGCGATATACTGATCTTCGTGATTTTGCACAAATAGGTCTGCGAAGGATTTTCTGAGGATTTCTGACCATACTGGCCACTTTGAGAGGTCCTGTGATTTGCCATATGCCAATCTTTTCCAAAACGTGACTTGCGACAGAACAAACTTCATGGTTTTGCAAAACTTTGTCTTCAGAAGACATTCTGAGGGTGTTTGACCATACTGGCCACTCAGTGAGGTCCTGCGGGATTCGAGTTCCTTCGGGAAAGTAGTCATATTGAAATCGTTACCAAAACCTGGCTTGTGACATAACAAACTGCATGAGTTTGCAAAACTTTGTCTTTGGATCAATATTCTTTTCCACCAAGGCTGAATCTAGATCCGTGATGCTTGAAGTATCGGTTTTCGAGTCACTCAACATTTTGGGATGCAACACGGCATCCGAACTTTGGATTTGCAAATTTGTGTTGCTTAACAAATCCTCAAACAAATGTGCAAAAGCACGTTGGCCAATATTCAGCGTCAACCAGTGGGTACGTGTGCTCAACTCCAAATTCTCCTTCTTTCAAACTCACCTTCAGTTCAATTTACCCATTGAGTTGGACACATCACAATAGAACATATTGTGATGGAGCACGGACCTTAGGTTACTAGATATATAAAAAATACTCTACGACTCATTCAGGACTATATCTGAAAAATCAAAATCTAGCCAAAACCCACCCATTTGTATGCAAGAGTTTTTGGATCCAAGAAAGGTTCTTATGATGGGTTGAGACCCCTCGTCTCTCTGGAGAAGACGGCTCCCAAACAAATAAAATACAAAGTTCTTCATAACTCGAGAACCAATCGAGCAAATTAAACCAAGTTTTTGGAGGCAAGAAATGTTTGTATGGTGGTTAAAGGCCCCTCCGACTTCTGAAAGCGCAAGGGTCCTATATAAATCCCAAGTAACACTTAAAGTTTCATGAATTCCTACAAGGTTGCTATAAAACGACATCCATTACATCCTGGTCAAGGCATATTTGTCTTGACTGTTTCTCCCAAAACCTCACAAATACTTAAATGTGCCTAGTTAGTCCACCCTGGCAGAGGTTCTGAAGGGCATATTTTAGAAACAGTTCCAGATTGGATTAAATTTTTATTATAGCCGAATTAAAAACAGTTTGAAAACCATAGGTAAACTACAATAAATGCAATCTGACATCTATAAAAACCTCTTTAGAGCTACTTCCACTTAAAGCTTGACAAAACCACTGAAAACAGCTTTATTCATATTAACATCGTATCTATAAATTTCATTCACTCTCAACAAATTCATTTCGCAAAAATAAATCTGATTGAAGAAAAAAATTACCCATGTCAAATAAAACGTCAGTATTCTCGAGGGGAAATATTTATCTCAGCTTGATTTATCATGATCTATGACTAGGTTCAAAATATAGTTCTGAAGTTTTATGTTAAAAATTAAAGTCATTGTGTAGAGTGCTTGAAAAGAACTGAAAAACTAGGTACTTCTCCGAAATACGTTGAACTTTCTGAAAAAAAATATTTAGAAAAAGTGTAATTTTTCGTTGAAGATACAATTTTTTCCCAATCACGCTTATTTGATACTTTTGTTTAAGGGGACCTTCTCCTGGTTGAACACGAAAAAACCTCTTTTTTTGAATTTTGCTTACGCCGAAACCAAATAAGATAGACGGTTAATTTTTTTTTATTTTTTATTAAATACAAAAAATTATTGAAAATTTTTTTTTTTTGACCAAAATAATGTGACACGCATCCGTTAGAGGGCGCTGGAAAAAAACGGCTTTTCTAGCTGTTGCCAAGATATCTCTTGAAGGAAGTTTCTGAAATCAAAAAATCAAACGGGGAATTATTAGTAACATGATTTTTTATAAGATGACCAATGAAGTAAGAGCCATTCACAAAATGGAATAGCGGTTTACACGTTCCAAAATAAGGTATCACGGCGAGTATGGCGAACCAATAGAATGGATCGCAACTAATTATGATACCCACCATCGGCCTACCATACCCGGCAAACTCCCACGTGTCACCGGGAAGCAGGTTTGATGTTTATTTCTGAGACCACTCGATCACTCGCGCCATAACCGAAAGAATAGACAACGCGCTATACCCGGTAACAAAACAGTGCGCTCCAAAGCGTGGACACAACCGTTCACAGATGATGCACGAAGCAGACTCTTTTTATCGTAAACGTTCAATGTGTACAACTACATTCTACAAATTTTTTGACTACTGGAACTTACATCTGCATCAATTTATTTGAACTTTCTGAAGAGAGCAATCTATGCAAATATATTTTAAGTTACAATTGACGGATTTGGGGAAATTTTAGTCTCTTAGAAGTATTTCCTGCCTTCTGGAAACTTTACGTTTCTATTGATTTCCAAGCTCATTGTCTTAGCACTATCCGGGAAAGACTTGGTCGTATTCCCAATGTTTTCTTTATCTCGTTTATAGTGATATAGTGATCGGAGTATGTAAATTTTATATTTAAATATGGCAGATCGACTGGAAATATAACCGGTGGATAACCGCTTAAAACCTCATGGCAATATGCTCAGAGGCGGATAGGAAGATTCTACCTGCCTACCTACTTCCAAACTAAACAATTTTTCATCCGAAAAAACACGGTGTGACCAACGTTCGTCTAAGCAGCATCCGTGATCTGGCAACTCTGTCGGCAATATTCTCGTTTTCATTTCATACGCAATTTTTCAAGCTACCGCGCAGAATTCCTTCGAATTCACTCCATCACTGCTTTGACCGCTGAAGGAGTGCGTTCAGTGCGTTTCTCACCGGGTTTCGTCTAGGAAACAACAGTGCCAGTATCCTTGACACGTTTTAAGGCCCTGTTCACAAGCAGTCTGCTTAACTTCAAATGTGACAGCATCCGTTTGATTTACATTTTTGTGAATCCGTCAAGACACAAGATCCTAATTTGTTTTCTACGTGAATCCATTTTTGTTTTCGTAAATTAGAGAACACAAATTAAGTTTCTTGTTAACGAATGAACTGATATCCGGTTCACCGATAACGGTATAAGTTGTACCGAGGGAATAAAAAATGAGTGTATCACTGTGCCACCCTGTAAATCCGACTTGCCTTTGTTCGGCTTTTGATGTGAAATTGCACCGTTAGAATTTTTTTTCATTTCATATTTTTTTAAGTTTCACGCGACAACCGTTATCAATGTATTTGCATCTATACAGAAAAAAAACAATTAGTTATAACTAGTGTGTAAAATTTCCATTCGTTTAATTCCACATAATTGATAATGATAATGAACAAAAATTATCAAATTCACTTATTGAGCATTTACAAACTATGCCAAACGTTTATTATGCCAGATTATTCCATGCCTAATGACTTCATGCGAGATGGTTTTTAGCAAAATGGCCCGCTTCCTGGTGAAAAAATTAAGGGGACCCTCCCCTGGATTTGGGCAAACATAAGGCAACGTTTGTACTTTTTTTTTGTGGGAGAATAAAAAGGCGTACGAGCTTCCGGTTTTGACGAATTAATTCGATTTTTATTCAAAATTTCAAGGTGATAAAAAAATTGTGAAAATTCAAAATGGCGATTTCTCGAAACCATGTTTTTCAATCTAACTTCAAGCCCCGGACTTGAACTATTAATCCAATTCCCTCCATCAAATAACTTTTTGAAAGTTTTGTGCGGCTTGAACTAAAATTTGGCATTAATTATTAATTATTTATAATTTTTGAACACGGTTGATATGAAAAAAAGTAGCGAAAAATGAAACTTTTCAGTTAAAATGATCACTTTGCAATCAGTTTAAGTTTAAATTGTCTGAAATGTAGTTCAAACCGTAGACAATTTCATTATCTTTCAGAAATTATAACTAGATTTGATTTTTGTCCACCTCTTGTGCAGGCATGAAGTTGTCGCCCCATGTTTTGCGCGCAGAGGCTTACGAAAATCGCCATTTTGTAGCCGCCATTTTGAATTTTTTTCATCTCTTTGAAATTTTGAATAATAATCAAATTGATTCGTCACAACCGAAAGTTCGTACGCCTTTTCAATCTGCCCCAAAAAAATACAAACTGTGCCTTATTTTTGCCCAAACCCAGGGGAGGGACCCCTTAATAGAATCATAGAAAGGAACGTTTGATCGACATTAATTTCGTCTCTTTATTGACAAACATTTTGATCAAAATAAATTGACCCAAGCATATTTCAGTGAGCACCCTATTTGGCTCCTTAATTTTGCAAATTGTATGGTTCTCGATGTTTCGACTGTGTTCTCTATGATTTCAATCACAAAATAAGTAATCAATCGATAATATTAGCAACTTTAGAAAAAATTGTAAGCCTTGGTTTTGACTTTACCAATGATTTTAAGCAAATGTTGGTCTTCAACAAGGTTCTATACTTTAACATTATTCTTGAAGTGATGTACTTTAAATTATTATTTGTGAAATTTTCAGTAATCTTGAATGAATACAAGCACGCAATATTCCCCTAAGGATATTTTCTCTGCTAGAAATCTAAAAATTTGCACCTATTGACAGCCCATGGAATTGTTGACCAAACCTGGTTGCAACAAAACTTTAAGTGACCATTGAAAGTAGTTTTTATATGGGAGCTGGAAAGTAGCATCAGCTATCCATTTAAGTCGGGCGAGTCACGCGCCATCCGAGGTTACTTTTACATACAATAAGTCCCGCATGTGAACATTACCGATATCATGTGGATAAGGATACTACAACACAGATTTCTGGATTTTAAATTTCCAAACCAGTAAAGTGATTAGAGGTTTGTGTAATATATTTATTATCAGAAAGAACTCACCGAAGTCTTTCTTTGAAGTTACACTAGCTTATTTAGTTGAATAATAAAATAAAAATATCCAATTTTATTTCCTCCATTAGCTCAGTCGATAAAGGCGCGGCTACAAAACAACACCATGCTGGAGGTGACTGGGTTCGATTCCCGGTCTAGTCTAGGAATTTTTCGTTAAGGAAAATTTCTCGACTCCCTGAGAATAGGGTATGATTGTACTTGCTACACAACCATAATAATGCAAAAATGGTACCTGCCATCGAAAGCGCTTGAATAATAACTGTGGAAGTGCATTTAGAATACTAAGCTGAGAGCAAGCAATAAGCTAATTGCAAAAGTAAAAAGTTTAAAATGCTAAATAAAAAGAAGACGACATTACGAATATAGTAAGCCCCGCATGTCAACATTACCGATGTCATTTAGATAAGTTTACTGCAACATACTTCCAGATTTTGGAATTTAATATTTTCAAACCAGGAACGTATTTAGTATCATTTGAAAATAGGTTTTGGTGATATATTTATAATCAGCAAGATCTCACCCAAGACCGTCTCTAAAGTAACACTAGATTGTTTAGTTGAAAATAATAATAAAAAAATATCAACTTAAATGCAATCTATCACTAAAACCAAAGTTTGTTAACTGGCTGCCAGCTATGCATCCGGGTGTTTCAGCTCACCACTGGAGCTCAACACGTGTGTATGCATCTGAATTTTTGAGTAATCCTTGCACGCATGTCTGCACGTTGGCTTCGTTCATGGCTTCTCATCAGCAAATGGCTGTTTCCTTCATTGCACTGGTCTACTTTTTATCAGAGCTGATAAAAATCAATTCATCTGCACTCAAAGCAGCTGAAAATGGAGACAACCTTATCGGACAGACCAGCTATCTTCGTGAGTTTATATTTTCAAATGACAGTATTTTATGGACAAGAGAAACCGCTGCACTCCCGTTTCATTTTACTCAAGTTTTGAGAACAATTGTATACTATCTATGTTTCTCTCACGGAAATGTTACTCAATTTTCATAAAATTGAGTAGATCCAATTTTTACGAAAATTGAGTAATATTTTCGTAAGCGAAAATGAGAAGGTATACAATTGTACTCAAAAATTGAGTACAATGAAACGGGAGTGTGAGTTTCGAAGTCATTATTTCGACATGGAGTTTTCATAAGGGCTAATGTCGCAAACGTAAACAATGGCTTATTCCGCAAATTTCTTGAAAATGCAAACTCGCTCATGTAAACTACCACTGCTATTGTAAAGGGGAACTCCTCTTCTGTACATTCATCGTGGCCATTCACTGTGATTAAGTTAGCATTCTCGAGAAATTTGCGGAAGAAGCCATTGTTTAACATGTACGTCTCCAACTCCTCTGAGACAGAAAATTTCAAATTTAAAATCGATGATACTCCATCGTTAGCCATCGGATTTTGTTGCAGTTTTTTTTGCAATAGATCACAAATATATCCTAGTTTATAGATCTGCACGGGTTATTCCGAAAATTTCCGTAGTTTCGGATTCCAAGGTGGGAGTACTGAGGTAAGTACCTGTCCAGGAATGGTGGACTAAACATTTTTAGAAACGAAACATGGCATGCGGCATCTCAAACTTCATGATTTTGCAAAACTAGGTCATCAGAACTAGGTCATTTTGAAGATTTCTGACCATACTGGCCACTAAAAGAGGCCCTGCAGGATCCGAGTTCCTCCGGAAAAGTGGCCATATTCAAATAGTTGCCAAAACCTGGCTTGCGACACATCAAACTTCAGGATTTTGCAAAACTAGGTCATCAGGAGACATTTTGAAGTTCTCTTGTTAAGTTTGCGACATTGACCCTTATGAAAAATCCATGTCGATTTGGTTTTGTTCATTCATCGGTGGATGGTCATTATCGTTTGTGCTGTTGTCAATATTAACATTCAAATTCATCTAGGTGAGGATGATTTTAACTATCGAATGAAGAAATAAGATATGTGTCTTTTGACGTAGAACATGATGTCTAACGTTTTAGGCTCAGATCGATAAGTTACAATTACTTCAAGTTGTAACTATGGTAATTGTGGGCAGCAAGACTCTGTGATTGACATTATTCAACATAATTATGTTGGTTGAATTGTAAATTACCTTTTGATGTTTGATGATTACTTGCGATTTAAACAAAGCTGGGCTGGAAAATGAAACTCTAATAAGTAATAGAAATTCAAGAAGTCGTAGAAGCATAATGAATTGATTTCTCGAGTACTTTTTCAAACGGACGTATCTGATTTTGTTGACAAAGAGGGGAAGTATGATTCAAACGTGAAATTCTCAAAACTCCCAGCACATCATTTAGGGAAATATTATCACATATGTTGGTGGCCCTAGTTTGAATGAAAGTGCATGAAGGTTTCAAGAATTTAACTTTTGAATCTCACATCCCCTCTTTGATTACAAAATCAGATACGTCTGATTGAAAAAGTAGTCGAGATTTGTTCATCGCCCTGGATTTTGTCATCTGAGATTTTCAACAACAAATACAATTCATCAACACTGGCTCGAAATGCTTTTCATAGCGTATGATAGAAAGTGATAAAAACAGACACTCCTCTTGGGTATAAACAATTTTCCAAGTTCACACTTTACCAAAAATAAAACCTCCTACTGTGGGTGATACATAATCGAAATTCTAAACTTATTTTTAAAATAGAAAGTCGATAAATATCATTTCACTCACGGCAATGCGGAATAGCCCTTCCTGTAATTTCTGGTATGGAAATTTCACCGAAAATCAACCGGAAATGCACTGATTGCACAAGTCTAGTCAGCAAAACCTATAAAAAAGCACTTGGGCACATTTTTATACAAATTGCGGTCGACAATACGATAATTTTACAGTTTTACAAAAATTTCAAGAGTGACGGAGAAAAACAACGTCTATTTTGGTCCAAAGCACAGCCTACTTTTAGCCGAGGAAGCATTTAAAATGAAGTTAGAAAATATTTTACTTCAATGTATTATTTTAAAGCTAAAGTTTTTCGGAATTAAAAAATAATACTAAATCTGAGTAATATTATTATAGAAAGTGTAGTTGCACCAATAACACCTATTGGAATACCAACGATCGTTTAACAAACAAAAAGGCGCATTTAACTTCAAAGCTTGCTTGAATGTCTAAATACATTAAAAGTTATTTAATTATTAATGTTTGGTTATTTTTTAAATAAATTATTCTGATTTTCAACAGATCGTATATCTCGCGTTGTAGCAAATTTGAATAAATTGATTTTTTGGGAATTTTCTTATTATAACCCATCACGTCAAATTTCAAATTATATCCTTTTGAGATTATATCGCATAAATGTTACCATTCTATTATTTCAGTTCAATTTCAATTACAAGCTTAAGCCAACTTCCACCAAATTAATAACAAAATTAAACAAGCCTTCCATTCTGCAGTCTGACCGGATACCAACGCCTGGAGCGGCCGCAGTTCCCATCCCAATCGCAAGAACTGAAATGTCCTACCCCCGGATGCGATGGATCTGGCCATGCCACCGGTAACTACAGCTCCCACCGGAGCCTCTCCGGGTGCCCCCGGGCGTCGAAGCCGAAGAGTAAACCCCGCGACGGCCAGGAATCCGAACCTCTAAGGTAAAACCTTGCCACTTTGCCCACGAAGGCTCCTATCCATTCATTTGTGTTGTGTTTTCTTTTCCCTCTGTCTGTCTTTTCGATTTACCTCCACCAAGCAGATGCCCTATTCCGGGTTGCGATGGATCCGGTCACTCCACGGGAAAGTTCCTGTCCCATCGAAGGTAGTCATCAAAAGCTAAACCAGTTACCCTCAAAACCTTACCAATGTCTGTCGGTTTCTTCAACAGTGCGTCCGGCTGTCCGATAGCGTTACGCAACAAGATGCATATCCTGGAGAGTGGCGGTACCATCGAGCAAGCGAAGGCAGCGATGGCCCAAGCCGCAGCCGGTAAGTTCGAACCGTTCCAGTGTCAGACACCGGGTTGCGATGGAAACGGGCATATCGATGGTACCTTCAGTACTCATCGCACGACGGCCAGTTGCCCGACGGCTCAAGCTGCCGCCGGCCAGCAGGCTAACAAGAAGCCACGCTACAGCGACGAGGTCCTCATGAACTCGACCTCGGCGGCAGCCAAATCATTCAACGGTAAGCTGATCGAAGATTGACCCATTGTGTAGGTGTGTCCTAAAGATCTGGATCTCTATTGCTTCGACAGACCTGGCAACGAACTATAATCCGACAAAAAATGGCCTGCTCGGCCCTAGCGGAGGATCGGCCATCGCAACGGGACCGTCTCTTGGGGGTGTCCTCGGAAGTGGCACCACTTCGGATGATCATCGCGCGAAGAACAGTCACCCGTCGGATCCGGGATCGGTTCCGGTTGCCGTAGGAGGAACTCCAACACAGTCTCAGTCGCAAACCAATGTTGGATCCGGCGGCAACGAAGACATTCTCACTTTGGACGAGGAGATCTGCGAGCTTAAACGAGAGAATGCCCGCGTTGAGCTGCAGATGCTGAGACTTAAATCAAACATCAACGCCATGGAATCACAACTAAACAACAATGAGCCTAAGCTCCTCGAGATAGGGACTCGGGGGATCACATGAAATTTCCTGACCTGTTAGAACTTTTTAGTTTCCGCATGAGTGGGAGTTACGGATGTGTGGGATTCAGTGAGTGAATGAAGTGAGCGAAACGAGAAAAAACAACAACAAAAACTTGCACTGTATACTAACGGAGTGACTACCGAAATTGAACATTTGACAAAAAACCAAGTGAAAGGACACAGGAAAGTTCGGTGTACGAAGCTATAACGATTAAATCTTAAAACCAAAACACAAATACACAAACAAAGAAACAATGAAAAGAAGTGAACCTAGTCGAAATGTGCTATACGACTCATTTTAATTATTAATATTTGAGGGTGAAACAGGAGACGGCAAGAAGGTGAAGAAATAAGAAAGAAACCACAAATTACCGATGAGTATTGGATATGCTACTATTTTAAAAACGAAACTCGTACATTAAAAAAAATAGCAAGCTGTAAAAAGAGCGTGAAGAGTAAACTCACACTGAAAGAAAAAAAAAGCAAACACATTAGCAAAATTGTATAAAGTCATTATTGTATGTAACCCAGTTATGAATTTTAATAATGATAATAAAAATTACGTATTTGTGATACTAATATTTTGGACTAGTTTCGGTTATTTTTGAATGCAAAGAAATTTCCCATGGCTGTTGGGTTGAGTCTTCATGATGACAAGATGACAAAAGGTGAGTAACATTCAGTGGAGATTGGGGCAAAACGTACTTTTTTTCATGGCTTTTTATGCAAACCGATTTCAAAAAGATGGTGCAAGAGTTAGAGGAAAATTTACATGAGTATTTACGACACGAAAATATGTAAATATTTTTAAAATTTACTGCACATATTTTCTGTTGCTTGAACTATCTGTGTTCTATTCGTCTAGTATTTGAGTGACTAAAATTTTTAGGGTGAATATAATAAATCGTATTGTTCAAAAGATGGCCCATGTAATGCTCACTTCAGATTTTAGCCGTAGTTTGACCAGTTTCTTGAGGTTTACTCACAGGTCCTTCAGACCCTTTGAAGTTGGCAGTTAATTGTAGACCCCCTGGTAGATATCAACTCTATCAAAACATTGCTATCTGTTTTTGTTGTTCTTATCCGATTTTTACTGGTTTGCTTCGGTTGGATTAGTTATGATAATTCAGGAACCGCCGGACAATACTGCTGGTTCCAATAATCACTGATTTCAGAATGCTGTTTAGTTTCTTTCGCAGCTCTTATGAGGGTACAGGGAACCATTCTGGTCGCCGAGATTATCACCGGAACTATACGGACCTCCTCCAAATGCCATAGCTGAATCAACTCCTCCGCCGAATCGTGATACTTCGTAATCTCGGTAGAGAACGATGAATGGACGTTGCGATCCAGCGGTACTCCGACAACGACGAGAGTTACACTCTTCTTCCTTTTGTCGTAGATCAGAATATCAGGGCGATTGGCTTGGATGAGGACATCCGTTAGGATCTCGCGAGTACACTTTCTACAGTGGTTTTCTACTTCTTCGTGGAATATCACAATTTCATCACAATTCTTCGTCGCAATAACCTGGTCTTGGATGGCTACCTAGAAGCCTTCAGTCTCTCAGAAGAGATCACCTTGCATCAGCCACGTATTTGAGGCTACTTAGTCGACAAGCACTTGTTCCGCATGATGGGGATGTGGTCCATGCAGCTTCTTCAGCTTCAATTATGCGACTTTATCCTCGATAGATTTTAGAGCGCAACGCAACTGATAGTCCTCTTGCGCCAGATGGAGGGAGCTGATCTCATGGTCTGCTTTACAAACAGCACGGTAGACATGTGAATGTTCTGAAATTCTACGAAGTGCATCCGGAACTGCTGAATCTGGGAAACACATAGCGCTTGAATATAGGTAATGCCACATTCGCCTTCAGTACGTGATAGAGATCCAAATGACCTGGTGATCCGATGTCAGGCAGCGTGCCCTGTACCGATTGATAGACTCACTAAAACGATCGTCGAGCATTTTTATCTTGGCCAGTGGGTCTATCAATGGGTACAGAGTTGCTCACCTGATCTATCACCGGTACATGTTGCTCCCGGGCCTGGGAGATCGCTTGCTCGATGCTCTGCAGCTGCCGTTCGATGTCATCAACCGAATCAAGGCGCATGTCGAAATCGATGTTGTCGTCAACTTGTTGTCGGAACCTCTCCCAGCTGGCACGATGGTAGTTCCGTCTGGTGATACGATGCCGGATGACCGAGGAGCCAACTTCGGCCACCGGATAGTGGTCCGAGCTGAGCTCCTGGTATGCGATCGGCTGGCCGATGTTGTTCCCCATGTTGGTGAGGAAGATGTCGATTATTGAATGGACCCCGGATCTGCTCAGTCGGGTGGCCGTCCTGGGCCCAGGACGGTGTAATGTCCCTCTTCCAGGTCTTCGGCTTCGTGTTTCGCATTTAGGTCGCCGGCGATGATGAACTGCCCCTGCTTCCGAGTAAGCTTACGGATGTCGTTTCGCAGGTTGTTGTTCCGTTGGTTGTACTGGCTTGCTTGGGACAATAGGCCGCGATGATGGTGATTGGGCCGACGGCAGTTTCGACTTTGACTCCGATGGCTTCGATAGACGGCAGCTGGAAGCTCGGAAGCAGATGGCAGTTGATGTTGTAGCGCAGGGCGATCGCAACTCCTCCTCCACTAGAGCCGCTACAATCAAGTCGCACAATGCGGTATCCTGGGATAAAGATGCTGATTTCCGGTTTGAGATGCGTCTCGGTGACGATGGCAATGTCGATGGCCTTCCTGTTAAGGAAGTCACCGAGCTCCATGGTTTTGTTCCGAATGGAACAAGCATTCCAATTAAGAATGTTGATGATGCTTTTACGGTCCATACTTAAAGATGAACGTCATCGTCACGGATGTGGCGGCTTTGAGCTGTTCCTCCTTGGAGCGGCAGGAACGTAGTTGGCGATAGAGCTCTTGCACGAACTCGACCATTTGCTCCGAGTCGTAGAGCTGACCATCGACGGGTGATTGCGTGGAGATATTACAATTCGGATTGCCCCAGCCTGGAGGAGGACTCGGGTTGGGGGCGGCGGCGGCTGCGGCGAAACGATGATGAACGGAAGCTGACGGGCGGTTTGCTTGGCGGTGATTTAATGGGATCGGCGGTAGGTTTGGCACCTGGTACCGGAGCGTCGGGAAATTTTCTTCATCCAGTCGAGGTGGTGGACGGCGTTGCCCAGGCCGGGACTTAGTGGACGCCTGTTTGCGGATCGCCAGAAACTCTGCAGGCTTGGGACAAGTTCGGTTGTTACCTTCGTGAATAGCGCTGCAGTTGGCGCACTTTGGTGGTGTTCCTTCATCCATTGGGGTACAATCCATGGTAGTGTGTGCTCCGGCACAGTTGCCGCAACGTGGTTTCATGTGGCAATTTCGAGTTCGGGCGATACCGGTCCCACTCGACAATCACGTTGAAAAGTGCCCGTATTTTCAACAGGTCCGCCATCGTGACGGAACCCTTCTCCAGATGGACCAGATAGAGTTGGTCTCGATGATTTCCCTGTTGTTGACGTCTGATCGGGAACACTTTCACTGGTTTCAGATCCACCGCTTGCAGCTCAGCAATGATTGCCTCCGGGGTGCATTCCGGAAGGCCACGCAGAATCACTTTCAGCGGCTTGTTTCCTGGTGCGTCGTGAGTGTAAAACTCATGTTTCTTGGTGACCAGGTGAGCACCAACAGCACGGTAGTCAGCCTCCGTTGAGCACATGATCTTTGTGCCGGTACTGCACAGCTTGAAAAGCGGTTGAATTTTGATTGCTGCAAGCTCAGCCCTGAGAGCAGCGACGTCCTTTGATGTGGTGAAGAGCGGGGGGACTTTTACCTTCTTTGGCACCTCCTGTACCGGGAGCATGGAAAATTTGTTGCTCGCTAATAGTCGAGCGCTAGGGTCCACTGGATCGGCGTCATCTTGGCGCAGCCGCTTGGAGCTGCTCGGTTTCGGTATGGCGTCAGGAGCTGATGCCACTGGCGTGGATGTCACCACGTGTTGATTTTTTCGACCCATTGCCACGGCAACAGGTCGAGCGAAAAAACTTGGTGAACTTTGCAGCGCTTGCTTTTGTCTTGCCACCACCAAAAGATGAGCAAGCGCAGGTGATAATTCGTGAACCGAACACGCAATCGCGAGAAAGCGGGCGAGGGGAAAAACGGGAGAAAAAACTTTTACTGCGAGGGAGCGAAAAACACGTCCGTACGTGTCGCCTGATTTTACTGAATGGGGACTGAATCAAGTAGTAGTAGTAAAATTGATCTTTATTTTCATTGTTTGTCTTATATACTAATTTAACATCTTAAGTGTTTCAGCCCATTGGGCTCTTCAGCTTTAATAAATTGTTTGTGTTTGTTGTGTTTAGAATGTTTATGTTTTACATGAAATATTCAGTTTGGCCCTTGGGGCATTGTTAGTTTTAAAATTTGATAACCTACCTAATCTACAACTAAAACTACAATTTGAAAATCCTAGGGGTGGGGAATCAGATTCCGAATGATCTGGTGATCCGATGTTAGGCAGCGTGCCCTGTACCGATTGATAGACTCACTAAAACGATCGTCGAGCATTTTTATCTCGGCCAGACGGTGGACCTCGGATGTTCTTGTCCTCGGAGGGGTGTTCATTATCATCCTGAGGAACTTGTTTTGTACTCTCTGAAGTTTCAGGAGATGTGTTTTTGCACAACTCTCCCAGATTGGCATTGCATACTCGATGACCGGAAGTATAATTTGCTTGTAGACAGCAAGCTTATTTTTAAGGGATAATGTAGACCTTCTGTTGATCAATGGGTACAGTAGTTTCAACAGAGTATTACATTTTGTGACAGTTTTGTCAACCTGATCCCTGAAAATAAGCTTGCTGTCTAAATGTTTACCAAGATAACCAGCTGATTTGGTCCATTCCACCGTTGTGTTGTTCAGGCTTATTTTACAATTCTCAGGCGGGACAAGTCTGGGAGAATTAGAATGTGGAAACAGGATGACCTGGGTTTTCGCTGCGTTGATACAAATCTTCCATTCAGTGAAGTATTCTGACAGAACATTCAAGCTTCGCTGCAGTTTCGCGGCAAGCGCTCTTATTACCCTACCATTGTGGACGACTGCGGTATCATCGGCGAACAACGACAGAGATCCATTTTCAGGAGCAGGGGTATATCCGAGGTGAATAGATTGAACAGAAGTGGACCTAATATACTTCCCTGCGGAACACCGGCGGAGATCTCCTGACTACCGGAAACTGCACCATGCAACGAAACACGGAATGTCCTGTCAGAGAGATAATTTTTAATAATCTTCACCAGGAAGATTGGAAGATTGTATCGCTTGAGCTTGTACACCAAGCCATCATGCCACACATTATCGAAGGCCTTCTCGATATCGAGAAGGGCCATAGCGGATGTTTTCGAAACAGACTTGTTCCGCCTGAGGATGTTCATGACTCGATTAAGTTGATGGACTGTAGAGCGACCATGCCGGAAACCGAACTGCTCGTCCAACAGGATATTGAGCTCGTCAGCAGATGTTAGGAGCCGACGGTGGATCGCTTTCTCAAACAGTTTAGATAGACCTGAGAGAAGGCTGATTGGTCTGTAGCTTCTGGAACATGAAGGATCTTTCCCAGGTTTCCGAATGGGGATGACTTTGGCTGACTTCCAGCACGATGGGAAGTAGCCAAGACGGAGGCATTGGTTAAACACCACCGCCAGATGGTTGTAGAACTGGGGGCTCAATTGCTTGAGCTCCAAGTTAAAAATGTTGTCGAAACCGGGGGCCTTCATGTTCTTAGAGGTCTTGATATAAGTCAACAATTCGTCAGCTGAGATCTCCAAATCTTCGGAGAAGTCGTTAGGACTTTGATCGATGTTAGTTATAAGCGCGCTAACGGCAGCTTCGTGTGGACTGACGATGTTTTGACCGAGATTGTGCGAACTGACGAAGTGTTGACTTATCTCATCAGCCTTCTCTGCAGGTGTTATCAACCGATCCCTTGAGTCATTGACGTCTAGTGGGATCAACGGTGGAATGGGCCTTGGCTTAGTTTTTAAAATTTTTGTCATCTTCCAGAACGGCTTAGCACAATCTGGGAGAGAGCGAATTTTGTCAGCGAAATCATTATTTCTAAGGTCCACCATTCTGGCCTTAATAATTTTAGAAACTTGATTGCAGTGACGTTTTAGAGTTGGTAAAACCAGTTCGCTGGTACTGCCTCCGTATGGCGTTGCGTAATTGTATCAAATCTTTAGTGGGTCTATCAATGGGTACAGAGTTGCTCACCTGTTCAATCGCTGGAATGTGTTGCTCCCGGGCCTGGGAGATCGCCTGTTCGACGGACTGCAGTTGTTGATCGATGTCATCGACGGGACTGAATCAACACAGTTAGCTGGTTTTTATAGCTAACGGCCTCCCATGTCAATGCGTTGCGTTGGTTTTGTTTACTGTTATAAAGTGATGAGATTTTCGCATAGCTTACTACAAATTTTATTTCGTTTCACGCAATGTTGATTATACTCAAATCAAATGATTATACACAAATAAAAAGGTAAATTTATACTCTTAGAATCCTTCAAATCATTTAACATTTTCTTCACACATACTCTGTATACTACATCCATCATCTATCTTGTACAACTGCAGTCGTACGCCTTCTTGTAGTCAATGTATGCCATGCTCAGGTTTTTCTTTTACGGGCTAGCCTGACATACAATAACTGCATCAATCATGACCTGATCTTTACAGCCTTGCGTGATTTTTCGGCAGCCCTATCTGTTCGTTTGTCATGTCATTGTTCGCATCGCAATAGTTTTGTATTTTTCGGTTGATTACTGACAAGAGCACTTTATATAGGCTTAAAAGGTACGTTATTGACCTGTATTTGGATGGACTAGTCGAGTTTTCGTGCTTGAAAAGATAGCCCAAGTAACCATTGAGCATCAAACGTGGCATTATATCAGCATTATATCTGCATATTAAGCAGCACTTGAATGCATTGAAGCTCTATATTCTTATGTAATGTTGATATAATTCTAAGAAAGGCCAGTTGGTAAATAGCATTAGTAATGCTATATATATGCACCTTAACATAACTGTCACTTTTGATAACCCGTTTTTGGCACTGCTAATGCTGTTATGCTGCATTTATCTACTGCCTATTTCCGATTTATCTTAAAAACTATTACTTCTTTTGATTCTTTTTATTGATGGTAGGAGCAAAATAAAAGGAGGAAAAATGCATGCAATAATGAGCTATAAATAAACCACTAAGTGTAAATTCATATTATTTGTAATGAACGGATGTATGAGTATGTACTATGTCATCATGCATGGTTGTACTGCTGCCTGTGCCTGGCTATAAGCGGTTCCAGAATTGTTAGAGCTTTCATCTTCGGTTTCTACGAACGAATTTGAAGGCGTAGAACTAGCTGTTGGAGATGTTGCTGTTTCTGGAACCAAGTTAATAATATGTGTGTTAAGTTTTTGTTGACTCCAAATTACTTTTCAATGCTTTTTTAAAAAAGTTCTGAGCATTGTATGATAGCCTTACATTAGCACTATATGCAGATATAAAGTTGTGAACTTGATAAATATTTTATGCATTATAACAGCCTTATATGTGCATATACTGCTGACGATAATGCTAAACTTTGGTTGAAGGTTGAATGCATTTGTGCTGCTAATATGAAGCTTACATGCCTAACATATGCTAATATAGAACTTTTAAGCAACATTTATGCTTATATAGTGCTATTATCGAGCTAAAGCTTAATGCTTATGGTTATTTGGGAGGTTTCCCCTCTAGTAATGAAATCTGGTAGCGTTGAAGCACTCCACCATTCGTCCATGGACTGAGAAGACTTTCTTATACCAGTAGTTGTGAACAAAATCCGGTCCTGGTGCAGCTCACTTCCTGCTATGCTGGGTATGTCATTACTCCTATCCTCTTGCTCTTGCAACCACATCCCATCACTGGTATGTTCAACGAGATTTTCCCATAGATAAGCCCAAAACTGTGTTGTTGCGCCGGTCTCCGGCAGTCCTTTGTTGTAGTTTATTTGGTTGTTTCAGATGTGGTTGTAAAACTCCCTCTCCTAAATGTTGAAAATTCGGTTTTCCTCCGTCCGCTTCGAACTTTCTTCATACCGACGCATTAGTTGTGCAAGAACACTAAGTCACTGTTCATGGATGTCGAGGACCTCAGATATATCAGATTAAGTGAGATCACAGAGCTCTGCGGGCTTGACAATTTCAGTAACATGGTTTTCCCTCTAGTACCCACCTCATCCATGAGGGGCATCTCTGATCCCTGATCCCCTGAAGAGATAGAAAAATCTGGGTGTTTTAGTACTACGAAACATAACCTCAACAAACAGACCAAGACCGGTGTGGCCTTTGCTGTACACAGAGGTTGTCTTCATTGTAATCGGTCCATGGCTGTAGTTCGCCAGCCTCGCTGTCTGCGGAGAGTTCGCAAGTCGCGTTCTACTTGATCGATCCACCTTGCTCGTTGCACGCCTCTTCTTCTAGACGCGTCGGTTCGTTTTCGAGAACCATTTTAACAGAGCTGTCGTTCGACATTATTACGACATTTCCAGCACATCGTACTACGAAATCCAGAAGGAAATTGGTTTCTTTTTCACCTTTTTTTGAAAAGGGCAGCTTCTGTTCAGCCACCTTCCGTGGGCGGACACGTCTTTACTTCCATGAAACACCTTCCGGAATAGTGAATGTTGTTCTCTCTTTAGCCAAATCAAAGTCACACTGGTCATCTGACAGAGGAGCAAATGTACAGGGTGTGGCAGAAAATAATGCGAAAATGTTCAAACTTGAGTATTGGGTTATTTCGTGTAGCTAGTGACTAATTTCTTTTGAAAGTGTATTTGTTTATGTTTACTTTCAAGTGCTGCTCAAAATGTTCGCGAAAGAAGTGATCACCAGTTTGTTGCTCGCCCAGAAGAAGCCGAAAGAGATTGCCAAGGGGGTAGGGTGCCATTTGGCTACAGTTTACCGCATGAAAAAGTTCCTGCAGGATGGTCCTAAGCATCGGAAGCCGGGAAGCGGACGTCCGCGCTTTGCACGCACACTGAACGCGATCAAATCGATCCGTGCAAAAATTGCTCGCAACCCGCTGCAACTTGCAAAGGAAGTCAATATTTCGGAGAAATCCACGCGGAGAATCATAAAAGAAGACCTGAATGCATCTTCCAGAGCCAGAGTGAAACGCCACTTGATTATGGACTGGGTCAAGGAACTACGAGTGACTCGTTCCAATAGATTGCTTTCCTTGTTGAAGAAGCAAAAAATGATAATCATGTTCTCCGACGAAAAGCTTTTCAGCATCGATGCTGTGGCCAACAGCCACATGGATCGGTTCATTTCACCGGAGAAAATGGAGAACGATAAAATAAAAGTGAAATTCAAATTTCAAACCAAACATCCGGCTGGTGTCATGATGTTTCGCTTGGGGGCGTCCAACGGTTTGAAAATGCCGCCTGTTTACATTGATGTTGGAGTTAAAATCAATACCGAAGTGTATATCGGTATTTTAAAGGACTAAGTGCTTCCCTGGGGCAAGGCCAACTTCATAGAGGACCAAAACGTTGTCCTACAGCAGGATGGAGCGCCGTGTCATACGTCCAATCGAACCCAACAATGGTTGAACGATAACATGAAACTAGAAATAAGAAGAAAAATTAGTATTCTCCATTTAATTCCAACTATCTTTGCTTATCTTCGACAGATACGCGTATTTCGTCTTCAATGAGCAGACTTCTTTAGTGTCTCGTACTAATAACTCGACCTTAAGAGAACACTAATTTTTCTTCTAATTTCTAGTTACAGGCATTCCACTAAACAGCTCAAACCCTCTAGGATAACATGAAGTTTTGGCCGAAGGATTTATGGCCCCCTAGCAGTCCAGATCTTAATCCGTTGGATTATTCGATTTGGGCATATGTTGAAGCACGAGCCTTCAAAACATCACACCTTAGTATAAAAACCCTGAAGTCAACCATAACACACGCATATGGCAGTAAATGTCGGAGGACTACTTCCGAAAGGCATGCTCTGGAAGATAACTGCACTTGAAAATGTTGATATTATTGCTTGAATTAGTTGAAAATGGGATTTGAAAGAAATAGAACAAATTCTCGCATTATTTTCTGCCGCACCCTGTAGATTGCAAACACATCGACGGTAATGAACTCCTGGTATGTTCCTTACATATTAGCTAAATTTTTTTGAAAAAAAAATCCTAATGAATTCTCTTCCGTTGATCTAGTCGTGATGTCATGTCTCAAGACCGTACTTAACAAAACGCCTTTTATGACCTTTGCCACAAAATACTCCGAAGTTCAACCAAAAATGATAATGCATTGTCTGTCGGTGTGCACAATTCGAGTTACCTTTGATTGGGATATCAGTCACTAAACATTGGGGCCAATTATAGAAGTCGATTCGACCGTCACTTTATTCGACAGATCTATTTTGCTATTTCAGATGGCGAGATCGACGAAATTTTGTCGGGTTGGTCGACTCAATCGACCGCTCGGAAACTAGTCACTAATATGTCACATTTTGTCGAGTAGGGATTTGTTTTGATACGCGTTTTTCATTGGTTAGAGATAATTGACTGAGTGAGGTAAGTAAAACACTTAACCACTTTTATTTTTTCAGGTAAATTAACTGTAAAATAATTGATTTCTCGCTAAAAATGTCTAATCCTATAAAAAACAAAACAAATTACCATCTGCTCGAAAGACTCATCGAACTGTGAAAAAATAATGTGGACATCGCCAATGGCTTTTGAGGCATGGATATAGCAAAACTAATGCTAAACATAAGTGGTAGGAAATTGACCAAAAGCTCGATTCATTGAGACCACCTATGTCCCTTGGGTTGGCATAACAAAAAGCAAAATTCAATTTCTCGTTTGTGATCCTAACATTGGCTTTCAAGCCCAGTTGGTTGCCGCACGGAGACTCAGAATTACAGTAAATATAATAAGCTTTTGAAATTAATCTTAGAACTCAGATTTTTGTTTCTAAAGTACTTCTAAACACATCATTTCAGTACATTTGCACTTTATGTTTGGAAATCAACCCACGAGTGAAATCAGTTCTAGCTTCCTCAAAGTATGGATAGAAACTACGCAGAACTTAGGGCACATTCTAGGAAGTTCAGGAGGAGACTGCTCAAAACTTCAGGAAGATACTTTCTAGAAGTTCAGGAAGAGACTTCCTAAAAAAACCTCTCCGAAGGTGCGGAAAAAACTTCTCAGAACTATAGGGAGAACTTATTAGTAGTTCAAGTAAGAATTTGCCAAGAAAATCAGAACCCAACCATCTCCGAAGTTCAAGATCATACCTCCCATAAGTTTAGGAAGAGAACCTCCACGAGAGGACTCCTAAGAGCTTCAGAAAGAAGTTTAGGGAGAAGGACTACTTGGAGTTCATTTTCAGTAATTCAAGATAGATTTCCCAGATGTTCAGGATAAGAACTTTCCCAAAGTTCAGAAGAAAACTTACCAGGGAGGACACTAAAAATAATTTCTCTAAAATTTAGGAACAAACTTCCTCAATCATTCAGGAGAGAACTTTTTTGAAGTTCAGGAGAGGAATTTTTAGAAGATTCGAAAGAAACTTCCCAAACGTGTAGTTGGAACTTCCCAAAATTGCTAGAGAGCTTTTCCGATATTATGAAGAGAAAATTTCTGAATTTCATAATAAGGATTTCTTAGTCCCTGAAGAAACCACTCCAAAGAGCAGAGACAAAGTTTCCGGAAGAATAGAAAGTACTTCATAGTAGTATGAGCAAGATTTCCTAGAAAGTCAGGAAAAACTTCCCCAGAGTTCAGGAGAAAACTTCACAAAAGTTCAGAAGAGAACTTCTCGGAATTTCAGAAAGAAACTTCCAATAAATTGAAAGAAATTTTCCTAGTAGTTCTGTAGGGGACTTTCCCAAAATTTCAGTGAAATTTTCCTCGACTGAAAATCAGGAACAAACTTCCTCACAGCTCAGGACGATACTTCATAGAAAATCAGGAGATCAGCAAAGAACTTCTCAGAAGATTCGAAAGACACTTCCGAAAAGTGTAGTTGGAACTTCCCAGAAGTGCTAAAAAGGTTTTCCGAAGTTCTGAAGAGAAGAATCCAGAATTTCACAATAAGGATTTCGAAGAAATCTCTCCAAAGAACACAAAGAAACCTTTCATAAGAATAAGGGAAACTTCTTAGTCGTTTGAGCAAGATTTCATTAGAAGTTCAAGAACAAACTTCCCTGGAGTTCAGGAGAAAACTTCCCAAAAGTTCAGAAGAGAACTTCTCGGAATTCTAAGAAACTTCTATCAAATGAAAGAAATTTTCCTAGTAACTCTGGAGAGGACTTTTCCAATAAAATATTCCTCGGAGTTCCGGATAGGACTTATCAGATGTAGAGAAAGAATAATCTTAGAAAAAATATTCCCAGAATTTTAAGAAGTAACTTATCAGAAAGGACAATCCCTATAAGTTCAAGAAGGACTTTCTTTAAAGTTTAGTTCGAACTACTCTAGAGAGCTTTCCTGAAGTTCAAAATGAGGCTTTCTCGAAGTTCAGGTAGATACTTCTGAGAAAATAGGAAGACAGTTTCCAGTAGCTAAAGCAGGAGTTTTTCAGAAATTCAGGAAACTTCTCCGAAATTCAGATGAAAACTTTTCTGAAGTTTCAAAGAGAAAATTTTTTGAGAAATTTTCTTCGCAGTTCAGGATGGGACTCATCAGAAGTTAAGAAAGCAACTAAGATCCTGGAGAATTCGGAGGTTAGATGTGAATTTACAAGAAAATCAGGAGTGACTGTCAAGAAGTTTATGAGGAAACTTGACAAAACTTGTTGAAGATCAGGAAAAGGCTTCCCTAAAATTGAAACGATAACCACCCAACCGTTCACATCGTTCAATTCCTTGGATTCCATCTAACCTCGTTTGAGAAATTTGATCGGTAAGAAAACTTCCCTGAAGTTAAGAAGTGAATCATAAAAAAAAATCAAGATGCTTGTAAATAAATCAATTAAGGTCTGTATCAACATTAATTCGGACACCTTTCAATCATTGTAACTTATAAAATATTGCACGTAGGAATGAAAAATTTCACTGTGGTATATCTGAGAGTCTATGATGAAAAAGACCATGATTGATGTTTACATTTCATGTTTAGTGTTCAAGATGGCGACGAAAGAAAAACGAGTGCGCCGGCGAATTTTGTACGGGCGAACGGCAAATCCTGACTTGTCAATACGGGACCTTTCAAAAACATTGGATTTGCCTAAATCCACTGTACACGATGTGCTCAAACCATTTTCGGAACGTTTGGCGGTGGAGAGAAAACCGAGAAGTGACATAAACATTGGACGCGCTGATCCTGTCATAAACCGAAAGGTGAAAAGGATATTAACGAAAAACCTAAATCTCTCCATTCGAACTCGTAAAATAGGGCTCGTAAAATAGGGATGTCGCCTTGTTTTGTCCAAAAATCAAAACAACGTTTGGGACTTAAGTCGTATGGAGTAAAAACAGTTCCAAATCGCAACTACAAACAGAACTTGGCAGCAAAATCACGGGCTTGACGTTTGTACTGCGAATATTTGACGAAGTTTTCATGCGTTGTTATGGACGATGAGACTTATATCCTGGAGGATTTCAAGCAGCTTCCAGGGCTGGCTTTTTATTCTACTATTGCCAGAAATGCTATAGCATTTCAGAACGAAGAAGGCATCGAAATTTCCCAAAAACTACCTTGTGTGGCAAGCAATTTGCACGTTTGCACGAAAGATTAAATCTTTCGTCACTACAGGCACAATCAACAAGGAGATCTATCAGTAAGAGTGTCTGCAGAAGCGATTGCGACCCTTCATCAAAAGTCACAAAGAAAAACCTTTGTTCTGGCCCGATTTGGCATCATGCCACTATGCTGAAACTGTGATGGAATGGGACCAAGCAAATCAAGTGAACATTTCATTTTCATTTTTTCATTTTGCAGCGTTTGGTGGGTCAATGAGAGCGCAAGTCAATCCAAAGCCGAGAGTTTGGAAGGGGTAATGGCGAACTAGTCTATGCGGACCACTTGAATACCATTGGAGAGGACAAGGATTAGGTTAGGGCAAGGGTTTTGTAGAGCTCTTGGAATGAGATGGCCGCGTTGCTACAAAATGACCTGAAATGTTTAATGTGTTTATGTTAAATTACGTAAGTTCTCTTCGCAAACATGTATGTTGTTAATAAAATTGCTGTTTTATTTGATTTCTGTTTGATTTCTTATAAACTGACTGATGATACTTCTCTTTGTGTGCAGTCTTTGCATCCTTTCCTTACAAAAACTGCATGTAGGTCATGGTTGGGAAGGTCCTTTGTACTTTTGTCGTTCCATTTAACCGCGATTCTCGGTAACTTAAACCACGTCCAGTGCTTGAACTTCGCAACCACTCGGGGCCATAGTGGTTGCCAAACCGCCAGCATAGAGTTAGAAGCATGAAAAAAAGAAGAGAAAAAAGATGTTAGTGGCATGCAGGGTGTATGTGAGATTATTGGTGATATTTTCACAACAACTCTTCGTTTCTTTGTAATTGTAATTGTCATTGTTCAGTGTACAGCCCGTGCTTTCCTGCTAAGATTACGTATCCGGGGACTCACCCCAGGTCTATACACCTATAGTCCTTCCCGTTGCACTCGTCAGCTCGTGCGATACTCTATGGGTGGTCGTATCCGGGTCCTCCACTGGGTAGGCACAAGTATTCGTTCAGTTTCTGGTACATTAATTCGTTATTTATGTCTGAATGAAGTACTAATGCTTAAAAAGTTAAAAGGAAACCCGTGTGAAAACAACGAATTAGTAGTAATTGATATTGCGCTCAATTGGCCATTTTATAATGAGGATTTTATTCCGACTTCTTGAAAATATTTCAATTTTTTTAAAGCGGCATCAATGTTCATATTTGTACCTTTAAGATTTTGGATTATTTGTAACATTACATGAACCTATCTTATAAAATTTCTATTTCAAAAACCAAATCTCATCGTGGAAGGTGCCTTGTATTGGCCAACAAATTCTCTGTACAGCCCTTCCCTTATACATCCAAACCCAACAATTCATCACATCCAAATGCTGTCAAAAGGTCGATATCGGGCTACTTACAGGACTGCGGTTTCTTCTAATAATACTCCTAAAAGTTTGAATTAGTATGTAATGAGCTTCCATTTTTAGATGTGTTATAAGGGTAAGTCGGTCAGGTTGTCCCATGTAAATTGCGTTCATTTTACAGCCATTGGTAGAAAGAATTTACCTTAGTAGTGCCCTGTACAGCTTGTTGTTTTTTGTATTCTTCCATGCGCGGAGTACCGATCTATGATGAAATTCGTCAGAAGCAGACAATCTCCCATCCCCACGAGAGGCTCCAGGAGCGCACCGCAATCCACCGCGAGAACGAAGAGAAACGAAGAGAAAGTACTGACAGCTCCGTATAGGGCAACGGCAGGCCTCGAAACTGAAAGACACAAGCCCGAAAACGAGCTAAGGGCATTTGAACGGTAGTATCCGATCGCGCATACAATCCTCCAACAAACCACCCAACGCAGGGCAGGCAAGATGGAGGATACCTTCTCCTTGCCCACCCCGCACCGGGCAGCCTGGCAAAAGATCATGTGCCCGATGGGACGCCCCCCGCTCGTTCCCAGACCTGCATCCCCCAATCCCAAATCCCGCCGCCATCCCACACGGAACCCCCAATACCTCCTCCCCGCACCACCCGCTCCAGCAATAAACCACCGTCCACTCCCAGAGCCCCCCATGGGGACGGGAAACCATCCGCCTCTGAGAAACCTCATCACATGGAAAGGTTTATTCTGCTGCACCAAAAGGTCTTTCCTCAGCGGGCTCTCCGCGTCCTTTTTCTTATGTACCTGCCTGTCATCGTCCTTCTTAAAGAAACACTTTTCTATGGCTATGTGCTTCACTTCGAACAGTCAGATTACCTCGATCAAAACATTCACCCTATGCGAAGATGTTGCAATTACATTGACTTATTATACCATTAGCATTAAGTATTTTGGTTATTCAATCCATAAAACAAATGGATTAACAACAACATAAGTTGCCACGAAAATGAAAAGTGTACTTTTAGTCGTTTCCCTAAGATTGAAAGTAAGAAGTCTAAGAGTGAATTGCGGCCTAGCCCGCCAGTATCACACCTGATGTTAGTGCCTTTATATAAACGTTCTACGACGTGGCAGTGAAAAAATGACTAGAATATGTGATACTTTCACTACTGGTCAAATTCTTGGTCTCACATGCAGGTTTATAGCATGAGATAAGCCCTTTCACCGTCGGCAAGGTGTGAACTTTGACCCACGAGAGGGAATTTCTACATTATCACATACACATAAAAGGAATGTCAGATTTCACATAAATTTGAGGGATATTCCATGTAAATTCCAGTCAGATTTGGCTAAAATCTGGTCTGTTTTGCTTTGGCTTGCAATTAAACGAGGGGGAATTTTACGCGTCTGTTAAAGTTGATTATTTTTTTCTGTGTATCAACACATTTGATAAAGTATTGAGTCACAAACTTCTATCAAAGAACCAAAAGCATTACCCGATCACCGACTAGGCTAAACCCCATACCTTCTCACGCAGCTGACCAGCCAGAACTCAATCCGCAATCGCCAAACGCCTTTTCCTGCAATGAATCGCCAAAAAAAACAAAAGAGATAAAGAAGAAAGGCATCCCGGCACCATCGCCGATGACAACGGACTTCCGACGGCAAGCAGACAGTTCCGCAACCTGCCACATGCATAGAAGGTGTAGAAGAAGGTATTACAATCCTGCACCTGCAGCCGGCAGCACTTACTCGCAGTCGCAGGGGAAAAAAGAGTCATCCTCGCGTCAGCTCACGGGCCCGGGAAGTCATCCCTCTGCCAGCAATGAGCAAACACAACCGGAGGGGGAGTTTTGTTTCTTTTATTTTTTTCCGGGCATTCATCAGTAGTCCTACAAACAGAAGGAAGGTATGAATCGCATAAAAAAGTGCATTTGTTTAAATTGGCCATCACGACGTCGTCCTCGTCCTAGTCGTCGTTTGGTTGATTTCTCCCTTCTCATCGGCTTTGGCCCTGGTGGATGAGTTGTTGCACATCCTCAATGAAGCGCTAGCAGTGGATTCGGTATTGCCTTCGGTTGGATGGAAGGCCGGGGGCGGTGGTTTTGTGGTCGCGTGGAATGACACGGCCTGTCTTCTGGTGGCGGTTTCGGTTGTTTGGTTTTCCACGGTACGCGAGTCTGACTGTGTTCCGGCTTTCCACTATTGAATGTGACGACGATGGTCTATAGCCATATGAAGGGAAAAGGGCTTACCGTTTGAAGAGTATTAGAGTTAATTGGTAAGTACAACATGTTTGTTTTGGAGTGATGATATTGGTGCTGTCAGGTGGGACAATGCAACAGATACCTTCCGAATGATCAATACAGGGGATGAACATGTGAAGCTATAACATGTTGATTATCAAGCGCTTGGACGAGGGGGGATTTGCTGATTTATGGGAAATGGGTGGCTTCTGCTGCTAGGTATGGATTACTTGGTTTTACGTTGATCGGTATGACCAATGGATGTATCATGATTTTGCGATTTAAACTTGTTACTTGTTTGCTTGAACCTGTTTAGGGGAAGTATGAAAAATTATACATTTGAAAATTGAAGAATAGAAGAGAAGTTTGATATCTGCACTGAGTTTTCCCTTCCTCACGCTAGATTTATTTTCATGATCTTCGCAGGTTGCGTAAACGAAATGTTGAAAATCAAAATGCTTTACAAAGAGTTATTCAACTGACATTTATAGCTACCTGACTAATGATAAAAAAAGCTTTATTGTAAGCTTCAAACTAAAACAAGCAACAGAATTTGGAAATACATTTACTGGACACTATGAATACCCGATGATCAATCAGGCGAGAAGGAATCAGCCGTATAAGGAGTGTATCGAAAATAAGCTATCCACAAACTTTCTCTCAAATTATGTTGAAAACCGATATTTTATATATACAAAAAATTGATCCTCTATTGTACGAGGTTAAACTTGAACATAATGAAGACCGGATGAAATTTAAGTTATTCCTTCACGAATTTTCGAACTTTGGATCGAATGCTCTTCATCAAGTTCCGGACAAGTGTTGCATCGCATTTTTCGGACGCTTGAGCCTAAATTTTTTGAACTCCTGCATGGTCCCAGCTGCCTTACCAGTCTTCTTGAAGACCCTCTTCACGATTGCCCAGTAACGTTCGATGGGTCGACAGCTGAGGGCAATTTGGTGGATTGATATTTTTCTCAACGAAATCTATACCCTTTTCCGCAAGCCAATTGAGAGTGGTTTTGGCATAGTGAGCCGACGCTAAATCCGGATAAAACAGTGGACGGTGTACTATACGCTTCTTATATAAAGGCAACAATCTCTTCTGGAGACACTCAGATCGATAGATTTCCGCATTTATAGTTCCGGTAGTGTAAAAATGGTTGACTTCAAACCACAGGAACATATAGCTTGCCATACCAGTACCTTTCGACTGAATTTCTCCACTTGAATCGACCTGTCCGGATCGCTCACATCCTCCCCAATGACGGCAGTAAAGTATTGTGGACCTGGAAGGGTTTTTGAGTCCTCCTTTACATAGGTTTCATCGTCCATCAAAACGCATGCATCCGGACACTGCAAAAGCCGGAATACAATTTCCGGGCCCTTGTTGCTGCTCGCTTCTTCTGTTCTGCACTTTGTTTCGAGATTTTCTGCTTCTTGTAGGTCTTCAGGTAGTTTCGCCTCTTGATACGCTGGATCATTCCGACACTCGTTCCTGCCTTTTGGCCAAATCACGTATTGACATTGATTTGTTCTTCATGATTAGAGATACCACTTTCTGCTCCAGTTTCGGGTTGGAAGAACCGGGTTTTCTGCCTCTTCCTGGTAGCTCATCCAAAGAATAGTGTTCCCCAAACTTATTAATGATGGTTTTAACACTCGCAAGATGAATTCCAAACCACTTCGCCAATTTTCGCATAGTAATACCCTTCTCACTTAGCCATGTGTCCAGAACCTTAATTGTCACTTCCTTTTCAATACGCGACATTTTTGAAAACGCAGAATTTGAACCGCACAAACAAAGAAACAAAGAAAGCTGACAGTCAAACGCACAGCATGCAGTGTTCAGAGCATAAAAATCCATCACAAATACATGCGTACAACGCAAATGTATGTGGATAGTTATATTCGATACACTCCTTATTGCAGCACTTCAACGATGGTATGATGAAAAATGACAAACAAGTCGTTTGCTGCTCTTCTCAACAATAGTCACGGCCTGCGTTGTTCTGGCTGACTCAAAATAATTTCAAACAAAAATCCGATGTGAACTGAGAAAAACAATCACAGCGATTGCACAGTGGTCAAAAAGTGGATTTTAACGCTCTCAACTGATAGCCCCTAAAAAGTAATGCTAGAAAGATGGCGTCTTTGGCAAAGTAAATGGATATAAAAAGCTTCTTAATTTGCGGTCAATCTCCCCTGAAAGTGAAATCAAAATTAAACTTTTTATTGATTTTCAAATAGTCAACACAAATACTTTTGTTGAAGACATACAAATTATATGTTTCACTCGCGAGAGTTGTCTCAACCACAGAAGGGGCCGAGCGACAGGGCCACGACAACGCGCAATAATTAGCACGGAAGCAGCCCATGGTGTTAAAAGGGACGAGCGACGACCCCAAGCGTGGCAGGATAGCCACTGGACCAGGATTCGGAACAGGGGAATGAAAACAAATTGAAAAGCGATCGGTGGCCAGTAGCGCAACCGCGAAAACCCTATCGTCGAGACGAAGCGTCGAAGTACTTAGAGGTATAAAGTACTCCGAGGTCTTAAAAGCGATGCACGGGGATGCTAAATATGCTGGCCTCGGCGCCGATGTGCGGAGTATATGCCGTACCCGCGCCGGCGAGATACTCCTGGAGCTAGGAAGACGACAGAGCTAAAAGGGCTGGCTTATACAGACCTGGAAAACAGGTCATAGGGTAGGGTGTGGAGGTACGCGCCCTCGTCTCAAGGAGACGATCCAGTGCAAGAACCTGGATGAATCACATCCAGGTCTCAAAGGAGACGATCGTCCTCAAAGGAGACGATCTAGTGCAAGAACCTGGATGAGATCACATAAGGTAGACGAGATCTCCACTGCACTTAACGAACAGTGCAAGGTTGATGTTACCGCCACAGACATACCACTGCGGAAGGTCCACTTGAGACTTGAGGTGACAATGATGAGAGTAGAGGCAGCCGACGTGAACGCAGCGTTGAAAGTGACAACGAAGGATTGAAAGTGAAGGTGGGATGGTTGATATGCCTACTTGGGCTGCGGCAGCGACGCCGACTGCTGCTGCTGAGATGCCTGGAGACTGGGCACATGTCCTGGGAATGCAAGAGCCCAGATGGGAGCAACATGTGTAGAAGTATGGCAGCACAAGCTACAAGGCGCGGGACTGCAAGGGTCCCCCCAAATGCTTGATGCACCGGGAAACCAGACGGTAGGCACGTCATGAGAGGGGAAGGTCAAACGACTAACCGTAATGCAGGTAACAACGAAACCTGAACCATTGTGAGGCCGCACAGCAACTGCTGTGTCAGACAGTTCACGAGTCGGCATCGGATATCGCCATTATATTCGACCCACACCGCATCCCAGCCGGCAATGGCAACAGACAAATGGCGGAATTATGCACAGACGAAGGCTTCGCGGTTGTGAAAGTGGATGGGGTGTTCTTTTGCAGCTGCTACGCACCACAAGATGGTTGATTGAACAGTTTTATAATATGCTCGATCGGATGACAGCCGAGCTAACTGGCCTGAACCCGTTGGTAATAGCGGGGACTTCAACGCTTGGGCGCTCGAGTGGGGAGCCGCCTTGTCAATCCCAAAGGACCAGATTCTTCTACGAAGACCATTGGCTAAACTCAATGTAGACCTAGCCAACGTGGGTACCAAGAGTACCTCCATACGAAGCGGAACGGGATCGATAATCGATGTACAACCTTCAGCGATCTCCATCGCTGGCTTAATAATTGGACTGTTGATGGTGGCTACACCCATAGCGACCACTTGGCGGTTCGTTATTGTATCGTCCACAATACAAGGCGGCGTGCTGAAGGAGGAGTATCCACTCTATTCGCTTACTGCAAGATGGAGCGTCTTACTTTGATGTAGAGACGTTTAAAGATGCGCTTAAGAAAACAAATCTTACACGCAAAACCCCAGGAACCGCCGCAGGTACGAATGACTCGTTATGTCACTCACACGAGGCGTGCGATGGACTTCGCGTCGAAGGAACTTCCTGCCGAACTGAGGAATGGAAGATCGCCGGTGTATTGGTGGACGGAGTCGATCGCCGAACCTCCGAAGAATATGATGCTCCACGCAAGATGGAGGACCGCAAGAGCTGGTCCGACGCCGATAAGATGTGAGCGAAGGAGTGCCTGATCACCGTACCAAGCCGGTGGAAAGGCCGGCAGATAATGGCCACAGCCAGAACTGCGCGTGCCGCCGCACGGCAGATTTTGTTCTCGCGGCCAGCGTTCCACTATACGCGGCCTAACGTTGTCATGTAGCGACGGAAGGAGGTGGGCGTCTCAGCCAAACACCCACGTGACCACGTGGGCGTTAACAACGGCACAACGGAGTGGGCCGGCGACGTGGCGACGGTGAACAAACGAACGAAATCATTGCGTCGCAAGTCGCTAAATGTGAACAAAGCGTCAGGACCTGATGGTATTCCAAACCTGGCCATCAAGACGGCTATCCGGTTTGCTCTAACGCCTTTAAGTTCTTGGGTACTTGTAACTGTAGATTCTGGGAAGTAACTTCCAGTCGCCTGCGCGTATAGAATACAGAAGATAAGCCAGAAACATTTTCAGATCACCGAAGGCGTCTCGCAAGGTTCAGCCCTGGGTCCAGTGCCATGGAACCCCGAAGTACTACGAGTTTGAGGTCCCGAGCAGGTGAAGGCTAGCCGGAGTTCGCGGACCGTAACATCCTGGAGATATTTGGTAAATCCATTGAAGAGGTGGCGCTAACGGCCTCGTGCTCCCATTCGCGTTGTGGGTAATGGACAGAGTTCCCAGGCAACTGGAGCTGGCCCATCAGCAAGACTGAAGGCACGGTTGTAAACAACCGAAAATCGGAACAACATGGGACGATTGGTGCCGGTAATTGAACAATTGAAACGAAGAGGTCTTTGAGGGCCTCTTTGGGGTCGACGATGCGGCTGCGCTTTATCCAGCCACGTCGAGTTACGCTGCAAGAGAACCTCTGTGGTTATATGGGCACAATCCCGCATAGTGTCGAATAGCTCGTCGGTGACTTAAGAGAGTAATGCTTGATTAAACTCTGACCAAGTGTCACTCTGTCCAGCAACGGTTTGCGAGTTGGGCCGGGTTGAATCACCGCCTTGAGCTGCCAAGAGCTGCGTCGGTGCTGCTCGAGTATGGACAGGCTTATGCTACTAGAGTGGTTGGTGTGCCGAATGGCATCGCGGCTGACGTGGTCTGCGTCGCTTGCAAAAATGAGTGCCACTGGTGCAAAACGAGATGGTGTCAATTTCGTGCCGAAGGATCTAAATCCCCCAAACTCTCCCAGAGTTGCGGCCAATTGAGTAAAACATTGGTTCATAATGAGGCACGAACTTTGTAAAAGCATGCCAAAGTTGTCGCTACAGAACAGGAGATGTTGAAGTCGCATGGTCGATTCTCGGTTCAAGCGTTGTTCTGAAATCTTATGTCAATCTTGTGGTATTAAGAAAAAGTTTCGGGCTTTTGGATTTGGCTGAGAAAATACAACGAAATAAAGTGTCTTTAGCCAAGCCTATACATTATTTTTCATTCCCTGAATATTTCGTGACAGTCGGTCGAGGAGGCATTGTATGTTGAGAACGAGTTTAAAGTGATGCAATTTTACCGTTGGACACCCTTTACCATGTAACTTTGGACACTGTTCTTTATGACACCTTGTTAAAATAGTAAATTATGTGGAGTGAGAAAAATGTATTGCAATTCAACGATCTATACTTACAGATCACTAATGGGAAACGAATGTTTACTGTATTCACAGGTTGCACATCCGTTCTTTTAGATAGTAAATAATGAAAATTGCTTGAAATTGAAACTTAAGAAAGAAAATCATGAAAATTTTCAGAGTTGCCAGATTAAATATCGTATGCAGTTTTGTAGTAATAAACAGGATTTACCACCTGATGTAATTGTATTATCACTAAAGTTAAAATATATAATAATTTAAAAATAGGGCCTTCCTAAATGGTAGCATACTGCTTTCTTTTCTCAATCAAAGACCCTAAAAAATCCAAACTGTCAGAGTAATCAAATTTAGTTGGCTTTTTGACGAAGTTGTAAGGATGTGAAGTTCTAGGACGAGCTGGTACTGATACACAGTAAAAACAGGACTATGAAAAAAATTGCTGTTGGAAAAACTGTTTTGTCCTAAAAAGTTTCCATCTAGCAATATGTGGCGAACTTATATACAATTATGCTGCCATAGAAGAAAAAGAGATTTGTCTCTACTCAGATGGCATGTTCTACAAAGCATTTTTATAACATCAATCGTCGACAACCTTACTGAACATACCACAACCCCGGTGAATTTCCCAATTTTTTCAATAATTTTTCCAATTAAGTTCCAATTATGCTAATACATCAATTAATAATTTGCCATAGTAAAGAATCTAATAGTTGGGTAATAGTTGTCGGGGCAGAAATCCCCGGGCCGTTTCCCGGGGTTCTGATTCAGTACAAAGAATTGATACCAACCGGTTCTCGAAGTTTTGCAAGGCATTTCTACACTGCTAGTAGTATTGCATTTGAATTTCGATATGACGAATCTTATCTTGCTGAAATATCTCCCCCAGGTAACCTAATAAACATTAGCATAGGCAGTAAATCAACACCTGAATCTGTGCATTTCAGATTCTTCAAAGCATTATATTAGCATTTATATCAGCATGTATGAATGTTATCTGTTGCTGAGGTTGGATTACATGTGACTTTATTTAAATGCGTTTGGCCTGCAATGAGCATTTCGAATGCAAAAAAGCGATTGATGAGACCATTATCGCATAAAATTTAAGTAAAGCAGCCGAATATTGGGCAACTTAAGCGGCATTTATGTTGCATTCATCGCGCGACTTAAATGCTTGTTTTGTCAACTGCCGAAAGACGCTTTTGTAACTGCCACTTCAAAAAGCTCATTATTGTTGTGGTTGTGCATGCATATAAAGTGACACATCATTGCAGAGACACTTTCTCGTCTATTTCCATCGTCTGTTTGTTTATTTTCGTCAGCAGATAAAAAATGTTCATCCCAATGACCCTTCAAAGAATTAAATTGCAATCGAAAATTAACAAAACTTAGCAAAGACAAATACGGAAACAACGACTTATTAACCTCACGGCATGCATTAAAATCAAACACATAATGCAGCGGCTGTTTGAAAAACGCTCGCTGCCCCTGGTTTCTGTTTTGCCGTAGTTGGTCCTTGAATGCTGGAACTTACGAAAAGAACATGTCATAAGCGCGAGATTTCGTTGTCCGAGTAGTCGATGGTCAAGCGATCCAGTAGAGCGGAACAAGTCAACAATTTCGCCCAGACAGATGCGCAATGAAACACGCTTTGGCTACCATGTACGCCTACCTTCCAGCGGTTCCGGGTTGATGAGCTTGCACCGACTTTATAACCCCGGCAATCTGCAGGGTCTTGCCAGCGAAGGTGTCGCAAAGCAAAGCAAAGGGATAAACGACTGAACAGTGACAACAGAAAGGAGCGACCTAAAGAGCAGTAATGCCAGACGGTAAAAATCCTTAAAACTTTGCGACAGGCTTATAATCTGACCTGCAGAAGGCCTTGGAAACAATACCAGAAATATGAACTGGCAGACATTGATTTTGGAGTAGGCAGCTATCTCCAGATATGACGTTCTTCTCATTTCAAGCCGCCTCGACGATGTGATGTTGAAGTATCGCGTTTTCGGCCGAAGGAGATAGTTGAGCATTTGGATGGCTGGGACATTCTGGTTAAAACAGTTGTGAACATGCCGTTCTGCTGAAGAAGTGATCTTTGAACATTTGCTGTGACCTGAAGCTGCAGGTCATCCCATGACTACTGGACCGTTACACAAACATTTAGGAACAAGTTCCGTCATTCGTTCATATCTTCGCCAGAAGAATGGGTCAAGTGGCACCACCAGGAACGCCGAATGTTACCGGAAAGCTAGATGAAGGCGTTGGCAAAGCAATCTTGGATTTGATTCACCAGTCAGGTACCAGACGGATCTGGTTCAGCAGTTGATCAGAATATCGCCAGCTGCGTGTTTGGAAGTAACGATCAGTGGTTCATTTTATCGAAGGACGCAGAGATCTGTGCTGAAATGGCGTCTATGATGACCGCGTTCTATTTCGCGCATATTGAACGATGTAATACGGTTGAATTGGACGCCGTCGAACGCAGGCACAAAACCGTGTTGGTCTGGAGAAATGGTGTGAATAGTCATTGACCAAGCGCCACCAGAACAAATTAAGTTTCAACGGTGAACTGGTACGGCAATCACGCGATGGTTGAAGACGAACTGTTTGCATCCCCTTCTTGTGTATTGGCAAACCACAGATACAAACTCTGCTGGAAGCTACGCTGAATTCCCTGAATAGTCAACACCGTAGCCAGGGCGCATGAAGCGTGTTTAGGCAACTCTTCAGGACAATTGAAGGAATGCCGTCAGGACCGCATCCGGTCGAAGTTTCATCTGCTTCCCAGCGTCGCTGCTCTTTCTGGAACTGGTGAAGAAACTGACTCCAGCTCTGGGCATCGCAGAGAACAATTGCTGACATTCGCTTTGAGGCTGTTGGCGTTTAGAATTTCGTCGGAGAAGACACTGCTTTCTGTTGTTCGTTCACAAACCGCCAGAAGCTTTTCGGGACCGTTTGAGACGACTCTGCAATTAAAACTGATGGGCGTTGTACAAACTGTTATTGATGCTACCTGTTGTCGTTGAAGCACATCGAACGTCCTCGTGGAATCGGTGCGGTGTGTTTCCTCAATGGTCGCTGGAACTCGTTTCAGTGTTTGGAGATCAAATTGAATGAGTAGGTTGGAGGCTTCTACGGTTGATTTTCTTAGGCACGAATTGATCGACGGCGTAAAGCCGATACCAGCCTTGCCGATCGAAACCCAACAAGGCCCATCTCTGGTTGCCCGCAGGAGATAGTGTTCCCGTTCGCGTCGGCGTGAAAGTTGTTCTGCAGCTTTTGACAAGCGTTGCTGAGCTGAATGACAAACATGCCTGACTGGTTTAACAGACAATGGAGCAGAGATCAACAGCGTTGTTTGTGGCTGGAATGCCGTTAACTTGCCGAAGTCTTCGCTGGTAAGACCGGCGAACGCTGAACCTCCCTGGATGGCGGAATAATTATTATTGACATGTAAACTCGATGCTGAGATTGAAATCTCTCACAACGACGATGTTGTCGCTGGGTCCCATTTGTGACACGATCCAATCCAAAGAAAAGTGCTTTATCGATGAGGCTGCTGTCGTTGCGGCTTGCGATCCGTTCGGTCTCACGCACTCGCTCTCAATATTCCGGTTTTGGTGGATATTGCCACCCATAGAGATGTTCAACCGTTGAGTTCGCCAGGAGGCTTTGGGAGGCGAGCTTTGCACGTTGAGCGCACGGCAAGAAGGACTCCACCACCAGATTTCTTGTTGCTGGCGACGGCGATCGATAATCAAATTGCCCTCCGTGGCGCCGTCAGGCGGTTTAAACTGATGAACAACGACATATTCTTATCATTTCTGTGGAGGCAGTTATCGCTGGCAGCGTGCTGCATGTCAACTGGTAACAAACGATCTGCCAGCCTTCTCTATGTTTTGGTACGAGGCTTTCCGGGCGAAGGCAGCAAGTCTGAACCTGTATCGATCAGAGAATGAAACGCCATCAGACGGGCGATGGCTGAAGAAGGATAACGCGGCGGATAGCGGCAGAGCCTGTCACGTCCACTGAACCCAGAGCCGGGACGACTTTGACGGCTGGAACGGAGCAAATTCAGCGTCAACTGTTACTGGTACGAACGCTGGGCTGGAGAGGTCGGACGCTATGTTAACTTTGTGACGTGCGTCCCAGACCGGTTGAAGTGGCGGTCGTCTTGTGTTGATGATGAGCAAAACATGTTGGGTTATGGGTATCGCGCGGGCTGGAACGATGGTATAATAGCGGCGAGTTACTGCAAGCATCAGCATGCAGCGAGGAAGCGGCAGCGGAAGAGAGCAAGAATACAACGGATAATACACATACTTGCCTGGAAGTTCAGGTTGAGCCACTCTAACGACCACGGACCTGGATGGGAAGAAGAATAATACCGAATAAGTATTGTTCATGCCTGCTTACAGCATTTTTCAGACTAAAACATAAAATTCTAAACAATGAGCCAGAATATTTTCACCTATGGATTCGTCAACGCTTCTATTTTTTCATGAAACTTTTCTGGGTGTGTGACTCTTTCATTTCCGAAATGTTGCGGTGATGGTTCCTTCAAAACAAACTTTGTGAAAAAAATTGGAGCATGTCACACTCCAGTCACCTCACAAGCACCGCCGTACCCCGGAAGCGATGAAAGCAAAATGCCCATAATCACTGCACCAAACTTTTCTTCGACAGAATCGTCAACGGCTTTGCGTGGTCTTTAGCTCGAGTGATTTTAGTGTTCAATTAATCAATGGTTTTCACAAATGGATTTCCTCCCGCCCCATCCTGAGGCCAAAGTGTGCCATACGCCGTACCCTGTTCACTTCTTCGTGTTCATTATTTTCTGTCATTTAGCGGAAATATGAACCGTTCAGTTTAAACGCTGTTCCGCTGTTGTTAATTGATCACCACGGCTCCTCCACCCTGCACCCTGCGTCATCGTCTTCATCAGTAGCATATAACTTTGACGCTTCTCCGGTGACGACCAATGACGCTAACGAGGCAGAGGCATTGTTCACGTGCTGAATCTGAAAGAACATGAAAAATTACTTTCCATAAACACGGTTCTGCCGGAAAAATAACCCGCAGTAATTATTGCTCGCGCCGGCGAACGAGTGGTAGAAGTACCTAATTCGCTTTCTTAAGAACCTGCAGGCACCGATAGTCTTACGCAATTGACAGGAGAGATTTTTTGTCGCGGTGACCCTTCCTTCATGGGTTTAAATGAACGGTGATAATAATTAAAGCGATTTTCTTCAGCTACCATAGAAACGAGAGAGCTAGATTTGCCGCGCCGAGAAACAGGTGATGATTTTTGGCCAACGAAGGCATGGGAAGCTGGCAGTGGCGGGGTTGATCTGGGGTGGTGTAAGTTTAATCGATACTCGGGGCGGGAGAAGTTTTCCTAGACACGCGCTGATGACGATAGCGATGACACGACGACGTACTCGCTGAAAACCTATCAGGAAAACTGCCAGGACAATGACGACGCA
>JASCZW010002800.1:0-29117 GCA_034211315.2 Aedes japonicus | reverse complement strand
AACGCACAACTAGGCACAGCGCACAACTAGGAGCGCGGTCAAGGCAAGTTGAATTATTGTTCCGATAACGGCCACCATCTCTTGCCGGAATACATTCCACAGGTATCCAAGGACCCTGATACGCTGCAGAAAGCGCTAAACCGGGACAACCGGGACCGATGGGTTGAAGCAATGAAGGCAGAATTAGATGCGTTGAGCGCAAACGAGGCGTGGTGTCTGGGTGGATCTTCCGAAGGACGAAAGCTCTGAAGAACAAGAGTCTCAGGTCAAACCCATTCCGGACGGCATCATCGAACGTAACATGGCAAGACTTGTGATAAAAAGGATTCTCGCAAGAGTGAAAAGAGTGGACTACGTGCGAAACGTATTTCTCCCGTTGTCAACTATGCCACCATTGGCCACCGTCCTTGCGCTGGCCGACGCAGCTGAATCTCATCGTGTACCAGATGGACGCTGTGACGGCGTTCCTCCAGGCGATCTGGATGGTGAGGAGATAAACATGGAGCAGCCGGAGGGATTCCGGAACAGAAGCCGCACCCAGGAAGGTCTGCCGACTGAAGCAGGCCCTTTACGGTCTCAAGCAGGCCAGCAGAGTGTGGAATATCAGAGTTGGGCCACAAGCTAAAGCGGATGGGGCTGAAGCGCTCGAAGAACGACACGTGCGTGTGTTACAAGGTGGAAAGTGGCAAGATCATCATCGTGGCCGGCTACGTCGGCGAGCTTTCTTGTTGTTCTCCAACGATCAAGGGTTGGTCGACGATGTGAAGCACAGTTGTGTGACGAATTCATGAAGGACCAACGACGCTATTTTCATCGACCAGGGTGGTACATCGAAGAACTGCTCGACAGCAAATTTAATATGGTGGACTGCAATCTGGTACCGACCCGCTGGACGTGAATGAAGACAATGAGCCCACGAATTGAGGGGAACGTGAAAGGATTAAGGAAGTTCCATTTCGCGGGCTGCTTAAAGGTCTTCAATTCATCGCACAGTTTCCGAGGCCAGACGTCAGTCCGCGGTAAGCGTGGGTGAGTTCATTTTGCAGCGATCCGGGCCTTCCACATTGGACAGCGGCCAAGAGGATTTTGTGAGGCAGCGATGCAGCAGATATCCTGACCAAGGCGTTACCTGAACCCAAGCTGCAAGAAGACAAGAAGTTATTAGGTGTTATATAAATACTCACTTAAGGGGGGATGTCAACATAGTAAGCATTGGATTTGTATCCCCTCAATAAATCATTCTTTGTTGGACGGATGCTTTTCATTCTATTAAATTTTAGCCAGATATCGCTGGAATCAAGGTCTGTTGTATGGAAGAAATTTGGCAAATAATGTTGTGAGAAGTGCAAATAATGACGTTGTTCATGCCACATTGGCTTGTAATTAAACTAAGGAAATTATATAAGTTTGTTTAAATTCATAATTGTTTTCTGTGTACTCCCGAGTCACTCCAAGGATTTTCAGATGCTAAAACTTAAGAACGAAACTTTTCCTTTTTCCCTTCTTTTAAAGATGGGACTGTCTTACGATTACCGGCAGTTCATTTGTCAAGGCATGCTTGGGTACAAAATGGTGTGGGTGTGTTTGCAATTATTGATTCCTTCCCTTGTTGCTATCACCGGTTGATAAATACTTCTCGGTTTGTTTGTAATTTCTTTATGATTTTTGTATCTTTTCGGTAATTTTAATTCTAAATGACGCAGGGCTCCTGTATCTGCATTGGAAAAGTGTTGTCTGCAACAGCTTCAATTTGAGGCTGATCTGGTATCTCAACTCTTTTTGAAACCGAGATAAACCTCCTTAGTAGAGGGCCTCCTTAGTAGTCGATACAGAGCTATACAATATCAAGCATGGGATTTTCTAAGGACTAAAACAATTTACACTAGATGTTTTGTTGAAGTTAGAGAAACAACAGACGACTCGAAGTATAACGTCCTGATATGAAATAATGTGGTTGGAAACTATTACGGATATCATTTCAATTACGTTGTACGACATCAATTTCAAGTTACGCATTCATACATGCCTTAAAGTCTCCTACAATGAACACAAACTTAAGGCTCATAACCTGAAAAGACAATTTGACAAAGAACTAAATTTGAATTACCGTGCTTCTAATACCAACCATAAAAACTCAAGATTCCAACATTCCGAACTTAAATCACTCAAATTTGCATCGCATCTTCTGTCTTAATACCATAATCCACGTCTTGTTAGAAAACTTCTGATCCATCGGCTTAAACTTTGGTTTTTAGCACAGGCCGCGGTGACACGCTTTTATCCTTATCGCTCATTTGCACCAGGAAACGATTTACCACTCCCTCCCGACGATGGTTCCGCTTTCCTGTTGCAAACAAAACCGAAGCTAATCAGCCGTTGATCCGTTTGTTTTGTTCGTCATTCGTTCGAAAATTAGGTGCCAATCCGTGTCCCGATGCTTCCTCCCGATTGAATCATACAATCACTGCCATCATCATAACCATCACCGCCATTGGCTTCGCTCACATTTGACCGCTCACCCTCATCATCAACAAATTCTTCAATTTTCTGCAATTTTCCGGTCCACTTTCAAACCAATTTCCTAAATGAGGTCACATGCGATTTTTCAATTCGCTTCGATACGGTTTTTTTGTTGTTGTTACGTTTTCGATTTGACAGCCCGGCTGCATCCAAGTGGCACTGTGCATGGAGACGCATGGTCGCCTACTACTACTACTGGCTGGCTGTGTTGCGATAGCAACTTTTTGTCAAACATAACAAACATTTCCACTGGAGTGGAACTGATAGGAGGATACACACACACACAGGACGACACGGGAAAGGGTTCTTCTACTCGTCAATAAATCACGAAAAGCTGCTTCTGCAATAGTTGAACAACGACGAAGGGATGCAGAGAGGAAGAAGAAGAAGAAACATCCATCCATTCCGATGAAGGAGCGTCATAAAAGCTTCCCATTCCCTTCGGCAGCTTATAACTCTCCAAGATGTGCTATCGTTCTGCTGTCGCAGACAGAAAAGCACATTGATGATATGTGTTTGTCAATATAATTCCCATTTATTTTCTCTGTGCAAGCTTTTCATGGTTCATATTTGTTTCTCCGTCTTGCCATGTCATCGAAGTAAATCCTTTTATACGAGCAGAGGCCCCCCGCAAGTGAAGACCTACGATTGCCCCAGCTCCCAGCTTGATGCTAGTGTCAGAGGGTCTCAGAGGAAACATTTATCGCATTCGTCTGAAGGAGGGTAAAACGAATTGAAATGCTATGTATTGAATTTGAGAGCTCCTTAGCAGAGGGCGGGTGGACGGAATTATTTTTACTCCTTCCCAGGGATGTTGAAAGTTCCTATTCGGATAGAAAGTAATGCTGTGGTTGATTGTTTGTTGACAACGCAAACAAGGTAGACCGATGACTGTACGGTATGCAATCGCCGGTTTCCAGCAATTGTTTTGCTTACGAGAGACTCCATTATCGTTTTGTCAGTTTAAAGGTATTCTGTGAAAAAAGTAGGCTCTGACAAAAACGGAAACGTGGCAGACCAACTATGTTTGATGTTGATCGAAGTACATATTTTCCATTAAGGCTCTATAGGAAATGATCCTCTGTGAGATTATTTAATCACTTTACCAAGGATTACCTGATGTACTCTAAGGATGAATAAGGTTACGAATTACTCAAGGTGAAGCAAGGTTAGCATTTTGAATTTTGGCTGGGCCTCTTAAGAAACTGTACTTAAATTCTCTGAGAACCAAAAGTGGCTTTTCCAGAAGCTTTTGGCTCTTCAGTACCCACTTTAATCTTCTCCAAAAATCATAAGCTGTATCTCCAGGATTAGGATATAGTATTTTAAGGAAACTATTATAGCTTTCTTCTGAAATTTCCATCGGATTTACTTGAAATCACGCTTCAACACAAATCTTTTGAACAAAATGTTTTCTACGATCATAGATATTCACTGGAGTAAATTTAAAAATTAATAGTATTGAGCTTTTTTAAATAGAAACCTTTTCATGCTTCTCCAGGAATCACTCCAGAGTCATTCAAACATCACGTGGAATTATTCAGATGTTAATTCTGGTTTCTCCAGGCGTACACGTAAAAGATAAATGTTGGCTTGTCCAAACCCCTTTAGGTTTGTTCAGAAACCCCTTCGGGTTTCATTAGATGCAACTTTAAGCTTTTCCAGAAGTAACTTTGGGCTTCTCCAGAAGTACATTTGGCCTTGTTCATGGGCTACTTTTGGGCGCATGAAGATGAAATTACTCTCTGATCCAGAATCCAGAAGGGCACGGGCCGTAGTACGATTGCCATCGTCATCCTGTACGACAACAACTGCAGTAGCAAGCAGTTTATGTTACCGCAGAAGTAACTTTTTACTTCTCTAGAAGCCATATTGCGCTTCTCTAGTACTTTGGGACTTCTTCAGAAAATTTTTTGGCTTCTCCAGATCACAATTAAAATTCTTCAGAAGCCACATTTCATTTCTCTAGAAGACATTTTGGTTTTCTTCAGTTACACCTTATTGCTTCTCTAGAGACAAATTTGAGGTTTTACGGAAGCTATTTTGGGCTTCTTCGAAAGGCACTTCGGGGTTCTTAAGAAGGTACCTTGCACTTCAGCCATTTTGCGCTTCTCTAGAAAATAATTTGAGTTTCTTCAGAATCCCCAGAGGGCTTCTCCAGAAAACGCTTCTTCACGCTTTTTGTTTTGGACTTCACTGGACACTTCTTAGAGCTTCTCTAGAGACAACTATGCGCTATACCGGAAGCCATTTTTGGTTCCTTCAGAAACCATGTTAGTTTTTTTCCGAAGAACACTTTGAGCTTCTACAGAGACAACTTTGATCCATTTCAAAGTCCCACTTTGGGTTTCTCCAGAAGCTCTTTTAGGTTACGTTAGACATGAGCTTCTCCAGAAACAACTTTAGTCTTCATTCGAAGACACTAAGGGCATCTCCAGATGCAACTTTTGGTGAAATAATCAACCTTTAGATTATCCAGTAGCAATTATGGGCTTCTCCAGAGGTACTTTAAGCCTAATTAGAGGTTACTTCACCAAGAGCAACTTTGAGCTGTTTTTTTGGGAATCTCTAGAAACAACTTTGGGATTCTCCGGCAGCCACTTTGGGCTTCTACAGCGGCAACCCTCATGCAATTTAAGGCTTCTCCAGAAGCAACTTCGGATCGCTCCAGAAGGCATTTTAGACTTCTCCGGAAGCCAGCTTTGGTTTACTCAGAAGCAAAATATGACTTCTCTTGAAGACATCTTTTGTGACTTCAGAATAACCATTGGGTTCTTAACGAAGAAACTTTCAACTTCTCCAGATTCACTTTCGATTTGTGAAAATACCAATTTTCTCCAAGAGCAATATTAGCTTCTCAAGGAACAATATTGAGTTTTTCAGAGCCCACTTTGGATTTTATGACGAAGCCACTTAAGACTTCTTTAGAAGTTACATTGAGCTATTTCTGAAGCAAATTTGGGCTTATTCAGAAGCAAAATTAGGCTTCTTCAGTAGCCACTAAAGACCTCTCCAGATGGAATTTGGCGCTTCCCTAGAAAATACTTTAGGCTTCTTTAGAATCACATTTGCGTTTCTCCCGAAAACACTGAAGCTTTTTCAGAAGTTACTTTTGATTTCCAGAAACCATTTTGGTCTTCTCAGGAAACTACTTTGAAATTCTCCAGAGACAACTTTGCGCTCTATAAGAAGCCACGTTTGGTTCGTCCAGAAACCATTTTGTTTTTATCCGGGAAACACTTTGAGCTTTTACAGAGCCAACTTTCAAGCATTTTTTTTAGGTTTCGTTAAGAGCTGTTGGAGCTGTTTTGTTCTTCACCAAATGCACTTAAGGCTTCATTAGAAGTCACTTGGGATTTCACCAGAAGCAATTTCGGTCTTCTTAAGAATAATTTGGGATTTACCAGAACAAGTTACTTCTTGTTCTTCAGGTTTCTTCAGAAAAAAAAACTTTGGGTTTCTTTAAAAGCAACATTGAGCTTCTCTTTAAGCTTTTCAGGCTTCTCATAAAGCAATTTTGCGCCTCTTCATTATGATCTTAGGGCTTCTCACAGAGATACTTTTAGCTTCGCTAGGGGTCGCTTTATATTTCTCAAGAAGCCAATTTGTTTTCTTCGGACGTCACTCTGAGCTTCTCAAGAGACAATTTTAGGCTTCTATAGAAGCCACGTTGGACTTCTCTTGAAGTTTATAAAGGCATCTCCAGAAGAAAATTCGGGCCTTCCAGAAAGGCATTTTGAGTATCTTCGGAGCATCTTCGGATTCTTCCAAAGCATCATTTGACTTCTCCAGAAGCCATTTTGCGCTTCAACAGAATATCGTTTGAGCTTCATCCGATGATACTTTATGTTTCTCTAGAAATCTTTTTTGATTTCTCAAGAAGCCAATTTGGGTGTCTCCAGCAGCCAGGTTCAGCTTTGCAAGAGGCAATTTTTGGGTTTTCCTGAAGCCAATTTGATTTTCACTTGAAGTAACTTTAGGATTCACCAGAAGCAATTTTGAGCTTCTTCTGAAGTTTCTTTGGGCTTCCCCAGAAGTCACTTTAAGCTTCTCCAGAAAAAAATTCTCCGGAAAACCATTTGGGCCCCATCCGAGGCAATTTTGGCTTTCCGGAAACTATTTGAACTTCTCTGGAGGCCACGTTGGTTTCTTAAAAAGCGAAGACAGAATTTAAATTTAGATTTTTCAAGAATCCAAGTTGCAATTCTGGAAAATAATTTTGAAGTTGTCAAGAAATGGCTTCAGGCTTTTCAAGAAGCTACTTCCGGCTAGTCAAAAAGCCACTATGGGTTCCTCCAAAAGCAATTGTAGCCTTCTTTTGAAGACTCTTAGGGCCTATCTCTAGTAGCCACTTTTGGTTGCTCCAGAAGCAACATTTGACTCCTCTAAATAATAATGATGTCTATCTCTATCCACCGTCTCCAGAAGCAATTTCACGTTTCAACAGAATCACATCTGAGCTTCTTCCGAAGACAGTTTAAGCTTCTGTAGAAGTCACTCCTGGTTTCTTTAAGGAACCAATTTTGTTTTTTCTTTAACACATTTTTATTTTTGGGGCTTGATTTGGGCTTCTCCAGAAACCACTTTGGTATTCTCAAGAGACAACTTTGGGCTTTTCCAAAAGCCGTGTTGGGCTTCTCCAGAAACCACTTTGCACTTTCCCGGAAAAGGATTTGGGCTTCTCCCAAAAGTTTGGGTTTTTTTTCAAAAAAAAAACATATTTAGAACTTTTGCAAAACGACGTACTTTATTTTGTAAAAAAGAAAAAAGGGAAAAACAAAGATTCAAACGTAAATTTCTCGAAAACTTTCATACAAATAAGTGGCAGCATCACAAAGAATATTATTTGCCTATCATGATGGCGTTATTGTGCACAAATTGGCACGATTTGAATTCTCCTGAATTCACCTTTGATTTCTTAGGATGCAAGTTTGGTTTACTCTGGAAGCCGCTTTGAGCTTCTCAAGAGAATTTTTGTTGTTTTTCCTAGGGCTAGTTTTGACCTCGACAGGTGCCTTTTCAGGGTTAGTTTGAACAAATTTTGGATTTATTATTAGAAGTTGTATTGGCTTACCAGGAGAAATTTTAGGCCTCTCCAGAATATACTTAGTGATTCTCTAGAAAGAACTTTGAGCTTCTTCAGAAGCCACTTTGAACCTCTCCAGAATCCATTTTGAGCTTCTCCGGAAGCTCTCATTTATGGATTCTCCAGAAACATATTTGACTTCTCCAGAACCTTTTTTTGTTTTTCCAGAACCACCAAATGCCACGCTTAGCTTCTTCAGAAATCACTTTCAATTTCTTAATAAGTCAATTTCTTTTTCCGGAAGCCTGGGTTTTGCCAGAAGCCTCTGTCGGTTGTTCCAGTCACTTTAGTTCTCCTCAGAAGCCACCTTGCGACTTCTCAAAAGCAACTTTGGGCTTCCCCAAAAACAACTTTGGGTTTTTCTCTAGAAGGCATTTTGCCCTTCTACAGAGGCACTCTAGGCTTCATTAGAAGTCATTGGGCGTCTCTAGAAGGAACATTTGGCTTTCCATTGCGAGTTTTTGCTTCTTTGAGCTCCCCTTTTACCTTTGGGCTCCTCCTGGAAGTAACTTTTGTTTTCTCTTTTTAAAGCCAATTCGGGGCTCTCCAGGAGCCATTTTGGGCTTCTCCGGAAGCCTCTTTTGGTTACTCCAGAAGGAACAACAATTGACTTCCCCAGAAGCCATTTGCACTTCTTTAGAACCACTTTTGGGCTTCTCTCGAAGATACTTTTATCTTCTACAGAAGTCACTTTTGAAGAAGCAATTTCAGTTTTCTCTGGAAGCCATATTGAGTTTCTCAAAAGATAATTTGGGGGCTTTTCCAGAAGCCAATCTGGGTTTCTATAGAAGTAACTTTGGTCTTCATAAGGAGCCTTTTTGGGCTGCTTCAAAGACCATTTTGGGCTTCTCCGGAATAGAAATTTATCAAGAAGCTTAGTTTGGTTTTCTTCAGAAGCCACTTTGGATCTCTCGAGAAACAAGTTTTGACTTTCCCAGTAGTCACCTTGGACTTCTCCAGAAGCAATTTCTGGCTTCTCCAGAAACTAGGGCTTTTCTAGAAGGCTTTTTTTGGCTATTTTGGAAGCCAATTTACCCCAAAAGCAGTTCAATGCTAAGTTTTCTTCGGAAGCTGCTTTGAGATTCTCAAGAGGCCTCATCTTCGCAAGCTACTCTAAGCTTCTCTTGGTGCAGCTTTGGATTTCGCTTCTTTAGAATCACCGCATTTCCTGGAGACATTTTTATTTTCTCCAGAAGTCCCTTTTGGCTACAACTGATGCCACTTCAGGTCTCATCAGAAACCATTTTGGTCTCTTGTGTAAGCCACTTTTGTTTTCTCCAGCAGCAATAGTTGACATTTAAGGAAAGTTTTTTTAGCTTCTCTAGAATTAATTTTGAAATGATACAGAAGCAACTTTGGGCTTCTCCGGATGGCACTTTGGGATTCTCTTCAATGCATCTTACGCTTTACCAGAAGCCTGTTTTTCTTTCTTCACAAGCATTTGTTTATCTAACCAGAAGCATCTTTTGACTTCAATGGTCTTTTCGTGATTGACATCAAATAAATAAAATCCTCCAAAGTCCATTTTAGGCTGCTATAGAAAACACTGTAGGCTAGAGGGTTTGAGCTGTTTAGTGGAGTACCTGTAACTAGAAATTAGACGAAAAATTAGTATTTTCCATTTAATTCCAACTACCTCTGCTTATCTTGACAGATACGCGTATTTCGTCTACAATGTGCAGACTTCTTCAGTTCTTCAGTCGAGTTATTAGTACGAGACACTGAAGAAGTCTGCACATTGAAGATAAGCAAAGGTAGTTGGAATTAAATGAAAAATACTAAATTTTCTTCTAATTTCTAGTTACTGTGGGCTACTTAAGATTTACTTCTGGGCTCCTCCCGAAGGCAGTTCAAGCCTTTCTTTAAGTTAACTTTGGTTCCCCCGAAAAGACATTTTGGTCTTTTCTATACTAGATTTTGAGCTTTTAATGATACAACACTTTGGGCTTCCCCTGAAGCAACTTTGAGTTTCTCCAGAATAAACATTAAATTCTTTCAGAATTCACTTGCGATTTAACAAGGAGCCAGTTCTGTTTTCTTCAAAAGGCACTTTGAGCTTCTCAAGAAGAAAGTTTGGGCTTCTCCAGAACTACTCCAGAAGCAACTTCTCTAGAGGCAACTACAGGTTTCTCCCGAAGAAATTTTGCCTTGATTGCCTTCAAAAAAGCTAATTTGGTTTTCTTCAGGAGCAATTTAGGTCTCATCCGAAGGCATTTCGTACTTCTTTTTAGATTAACCTCCTGTGGTCCCGAAGACGCCTTAAGTTTTTCCAAAAGTCACTTTTGATTTTACAAGGAGCCTACTTGGGTTCCTCCGGAAGTCACATTGACAATCTGAGGAAGTAATTTTGGGCTTTTCCAGAAGTCACTTTGCACTTCTCCAAAAGCCACTCTGGACTTCTACAGAAGCCACTTCAGGCTTCTCCAAAAGCGACTTTGGGCTTCCCCAGAAGCCAATTCGAGCCTCTCCAGAGAGGCTTCATATTTCCGTTTTCAAAAGCCATTTTGAGATTCTCCTGAAGCCTCTTTTGGCTTCTCCAGATGCATTTTAAGGCTTCTCCTGAAGCCACTTTGGACCTCTACATAGGCCATTTGGTTTCTCCAGAAGCAATTTTTGACATAACTAGAACACTTTGATTGTTATTTTTGTATTCTCCCAATGCGCGGAGTAACGATCAATGATGAAATTTGTCAGAAGCAGATAATTTTCCACCAACATGAGAAGCTCTAGGAATGGACTTTAATTTATTGCTAGAACGTTTACAATTCTAGAGCTATTTTTAAAAACTAGAAGCAATAAAAAATTAGAAGCCATTTATGGTTTGAGATTCTGCAGAATCACCTTTGGTCTCCTTCCGAAGATACTTTAAACATTGCCAGAAGTAAGTTTTGGCTACTCAAAAAGTCAATTTGTCTTTCTCGGCAAGCCAATTTGAGCTACTTAAGAGACAACAGGATTTTCCTGACCACTTTGGACTTGACTTGAATCCACTTTTGGTAATCACTTTGCATTGGAAGTCACTTTGAACCTCTCCAGTAGCAGATTTGGGCTTCTATATAGTAGCTACAATTGGGGTTCTCCAAATGCAATTTAAGGTTTTTCCAAAAACAACTTCGGGCCCCTTCAGAAACCGTTTTGGTTTCACCAGAAGCACCATTTGACTTCTTCAGATGCCACCTTGCGCTTTTCAAGAATCACCTTTGGCCTTAAGCTTCTCCAGAAATCACTTTTGGTTTTACAAGAAGTAATTTGGTATTCTTCGGAAGCCACTTTGAACTTCTCAAGAGACAAATTTGGACTTTTCCAGAAGCCACTTTGGACTTCTACAGAAGCACATTTCGGCTTCTCCATAAACTAAAGCTTTGCCAACAGCGATTTTTGGCTTCTCTGGATCTTTGGTACATATCATGGGCTTCGTCAAAGATGCGTTAAGCTTCACCAGAAGTCAGTTACTCTTTAAGCCTTTTTAGTTTTCTCCAGCTCAATGTGTCAAGCTTATCAACAGAAAGAGACAATTTCGGGATTTCACTGACGACACTTTTGGCTTCATTGAAAGTCCGTTAGGGTTTCTCCTCCTACACGGAGATAAACGCATTTTAAGGTTTCCAGAGCCTACTGACGAAATATCGTGGTTCTAGCATTCTTAATTGGCCCAAAACCGGGTACCGAACTTCCAGAACTTCTCCAGAAGGGGTTCTGCTGCGGTAACTACGAGCTTCTTCAGAAAAAAAGGAATTCTCCACAAGCTCCTTTTGGATTCTCCAGAAACCACTTTGGGCTTCTTCGACAGCCTATATAGGTAATAATTTCAGGCTGCTTCAGAAGCCAATTCGCGCCTGTTCAAGAGCTATTTTGCGCTTGTTAAGAATCCGCATTCTGAAGACACTTTAAATTTCTGCAAAAGTGACTTTTGATTCAAGAAGAAAATTTGGTTTTCTCCAGAAACCACTCTGGGTTTCTATAGAAGTAACTTTAGCCTTTATTGGAAGCCACTTTGGCAATCTTCAGAAGCCATATTGGGCTTCTCTGGAAACCACTTTTGGTTTAACAAGAAGCTAGTTTGATTTTCTCCAGAAGCCATTTTGGAGAGAGAAGTTTTAACTTTCCCAGTAGTCACTTACGGCTCCTTCAGATGGAATTCTTGGCTTCTCCAGAAACTAAAGCTTTTCTTGAAGCCACTTTGTACTATTTTAGAAACCAATTCGGGCTTTTCCAGAGGCATTTAAATGTTTTTGTAGAAGTCTCATTGGGCGTCTTCCGAAGGTATTTTGGGTTTCTATGGAAGCCAATTCTGGTTTCTTCAGACGCACCATTTGACGTCTCCAGAAATCATTTTTCGCTTCTTCAGATTCACCTGGCCTTGAACTTATTTAGAAGTCACATTTGGTTTTAAAAGACGTCAATTTAGTGCTCTTCGGAAGCCGCTTGGAGATTCTCAAGAGGCCACTTTGGGCTTCTTCACAAGCCACTCCACAGTGGTCCAGTAAGCTACTTTTGGCGGACATGAGGTTTTCAATGGAAATTTGTGGTATTAGAGCTTTGGTTACTTCTGAGAACTCGTTGCAAACTTATTGTACTACAATTTGTATGAAATTATTTTTTCTTGCATTAAACGCAAGAGTGGCGTATACTCTAACTTTTTTATGAGCCAATATCGTGAGATGATCTGTTCAGCAAAGTTGTAGAAATTTTTATTGTGAAAAACTTTGAAGAACAAATTTTTTGTCTAGCTTCAAAGCCTACTGCGATAATTCTGAATTCTAGAAAATAATCGTTTTTCGGCTATTAGTCACTCATTTTTTACTTTAACCAGCTTGCTATGTTCTTCAAAGTTGTTTGTTTGGACATTTGCTACAATCTTGCTGAATGCACCATAATTATATTTTTTCTTGTTTTCATTTTATAGTAAATTTTCAGTTAAATTTACTCCATACTATATGAAATGGAGCACCTGAAAAAAATATGGCATACCATAACTTGATTCAACACATCTTAGAGTACGTTTAAGGAAAATTTGGGAGAGAAGATATTTTTCTATCTTTTTTAAAGCTACTTTCTGTAACATACAGTTTTCAATAAACAAACATCTGGAGCTCAAATAGAATCAAAACACACAGAAATCATGGCTATCTCTGTTCAGTATATGACAATTACCACGTGTTTTCACAGAAAAACGCTTAATAGGATATTAGTTAATTTTTATTAAGTTTCGAGCTTCTTCAGGTAAATCAAACTGTGTCTCACCATGAGTTGTACGTCTGTTGATAAGTGGGATTACGGGATTGGAGGTGAGAAGAAGCCACTTAAAAACTTTTTCTGTAAGCGTGGAGATTTCAGCGAAGCATGTTTTGTCAATGGTTGATACGAAGGAGCTGAATGACGTGACAGGAACTTATTCACAACAATGTTACATCTGTTTGCGGTCGGTAAAGCGATTGAATGACTCTTTTGAAGATCAAACATGTAGTGCCCCAACTATATTGAAGCATGTGTTTTCTCTTAATGACGCTCAAATACGAACCATGGAGCTAGTGTCATATCATCTCACGATATTGTCACGATATTGATACAAATTGTAGTACAATAAGTTTGCAAGAAGTTCTCAGAAGTAACCGAAACTCTAATACTACAAATTTTCATTGAAAACCTCATGTCCGCCTAAAGTTGCTTACTGGACCACTGTGCACTCTGAGTTTTTCCTGATGCAACTTAGGAATTTTCCAGAGCCAACTTTGTGCATCTCCAGCCTCCACTTTCAGCTTTATTTGAAGTCAAGCTTTATTTGAAGTCGCTTTGAGCTTTTTTGGAAGTCACTTTCCCCAGAAGCAAACTTAGGGCTTCTCCAGAAGAAACTTTGGGCTTTACAACTAAATTTTGGCTTCACAACTAAATTTAGGCTTTTCCAGAAGCCAATTCGGGCCTCACCAGAAGCCTTTTTGCGCTTCTTCAGAATCACTTTTAGGCTTCTTTCGAAGAAGCTCAGTTTAGAAGTCGTTTTCAGAAGCCACTTAGCCACGGTTTTCTCAGTCCACCACTTGGAGCTTCTAAAGATGCAACATTGGGCTATTCCAGAAGCTACTTTGGATTTCTACAGAAGCTTCTCTAGGCTATTCTCCAGAAGCCACTTTGGGCTTCATTAGCAGCAATTTTCGGCTTCTCCTGATGCAACTTTGGAATTCTCCAGGGGCAACTTTGGGCTTCTCCAGAAAAAAAAACATTGGGCTTCATCAGAAGAAACATCTTGCATCTCCAGCGGCCACTTTGAGTTTTATTTAAAGTCGAGCTTTATTTGAAGTTGCTTTCCCCAGAAGCAAACTTTGGGCTTCTCCAGAAGAAACTTTGGGCTTCTCCAGAAGAACTTTGAGCTTCACAACAAAATTTAGGCTTTTCCAGAATACAATTCGGGCCTCGCCAGAAGCCTTATGCGCTTTTTTAGAATCACCTTTAGGCTTCTTTCGAAGACAATTTAAGCTTCTTTTGAAATCACTTTGGCACGGTTTTTTCCTTCAATCACATTGAGCTTCTAAAGATGCAACTTTGGGATATTACAGAAGCTACTTTGGATTTCTTCAGAAGCTTCTTTGGGCACTACTAGACACTTTGCGCTTCGTTAGATTTTCGGCTTCACAAGAGATCCTTCGGGATTCTCCATAAAAAACTTTCGTCTTCTCTAGAAGCTACTTTCGGTTTCTCCGGATGTAACATATGAATTCTCCAGAATCCATTTTGTCCCCTCTCTCAAAATTACATTTTGACTTCTCCAGAAGAAATTTCAAGCTTCTCCAGAAGTCACTTTTGCTTTCTCAAGAAGCTAGTTTGGTTTTCAATGATGCGTCTTCGGGTTCGGACTTAGCTCCAGAAATAACTTCGGGCCTCTCCGTGCAAACTTTTGGTTGCTCCCGAAGTGGTTTTCTAGAAAATACATTGCACTGTTCTGAAATCACCTTTGGGATCTCGAAAACACTTTGAACTCACTATTAGTTTATCCAGAATCCATTCTCTCGCTTGGCTAAAAACGTTAAAATCGACTTAAGATGTAGGCTCTAATCATTTTGACACGGTCCAAATGAAAACAATAACCAAATATACATAGAAAAATAACTTTCTAGTCATGATTTTTCGTTCGTTGAAACTGAGATTGACTGACGTTGATGATTGATTCCAATTTTGTCCAGCCAAAAACTTTCCTGTAGGCAATGTGGCAGTGAATTAATTATGTTACAGGAAATCCACAAGCTGAGAAGGACGGTGTTAAAATTTCACTTTCATCGCTTGATTGATGAAGATTGTGTGATATTCAAACCGATGTCATTCGATACACTGATTATCAACTTTCTCCAAACATAATTACCGTTCGCCGTTCACTTGAAACCCCCAATCTCAACAATGCACACTCAAATTAAGGCTGTTGATTCAAGCTAACGAACTTCTTAAACTTTACCTTTTACTGACAACACTGCTGGCAACCGAAAGGGACAGCCAAGCACTCATTGCAGACAGTTGGCGGAAGCTAATTAACACGGTGGTTCGTTGACTTTTACTGTTTGTCAAAACTTTGCTCGGCTTACTTGGATCGGGGGAAACCGTCGCATAAGAAGCTCGTTAGAGATAGCAACATTCCAAACACGTAGTCACCTGTATGTTTGAAAACTTTAAATCTCAGGATTTGTCAGAGCAGTTTTCAGAGTCACAGCTGACGATGGGTGGATTTTCCGAGTGATGTGAAGCACTTATATGCATTTTAATTCGAAGGAAAAACTTTGATCTCAATGAGTGATTGTGCTGCACGTCCTCCATTTTATCACAATCTACAAAAACGAAAATGAGTCCGAAAATTCCAATTCTGGCCGCACACAAAGAAGCCCGCAAAACTCTCAAATTGAAAAAATATCTCACACCACCCCGGAAGAAAAACGCATCACGTTTTCCCTTGTCTACTTTCGGCTGAATGCATCCGAAAATAAGTGGAACCGAAATTTCATTTTTGGGAAGCCGGAAAATTGTCACCACTGCTGCTGCGCTGCATCATCATCATCATCATCATCATCATCATCCCTGCTGCCTAGGTGGGACAGTATCAGCATCATCACATCGCAGTAGGCCGTCGACGTCAGTTAAGGGGCACGTTCATAATTGGATGACCGGTGTTCAGCCATGCTTGAAAACGAAACGATTTGAAGTGCTTTCGAGTGAATTTTTTTTCCGGCTGCATTTTTGCGTTGACTCGAAAAAGGCAAACACTCACCGCCGGAAGCCGGAAGACTCGTCTGGCCAAGGGTTTATGGCAACTTTTCCTAACGGTTGTTATGTCCTAATTGACGATGCTCTTTTGCGGCAAATGGACATTCCGACAATGCAATTGAAAGAAATCTAAAATGTACATCGGGTTACAAACATCAGTAATGGCATATTGATGACCTTCCATTTGCCGGTTGATAAATATGCAAGAACTGCGGTATATAGAATAGAATAAAAAATGCACCCGAGGCTAGCGTTCATAAATTCTACATCATCAAAATGAAATTTACATGCAGCATTGTCGTCGTATCGACTCTCTGATGGTTGAAAGTGATCGATCATTGTGGGAATATGTTCCAGCTAATAGCAATAATTGTGCTGCATTACCCTTAGAAAAATCAACAGATTGTGTACAAAATATGAAAACAAATAAACGAAACATGAAATTTTAATTCAATTCTCTGTCCTCGTTGGAAAATTCCATAACCATCGAACGGCTGCTTGGTATTCACTCATTAGCCATGTTCCAGTTGCGAAAGGTAGAATCAGAACAACCAAAGCGCGTCCAGAGTTCAGAGTTGCCTCCCTTTGGTGCTGCACTGGCCTTCGGCATGAACTGAACAACCATCCGGTTCAACGCGATGCAATTCATTGCAACTTATTACAACTGTGTTGGTTTGCGGATCAAAAGTTGCGTGAGATGCTTGTGCTTTTTCCATCATTCTGAGTTATTGGAAAGCACTCTCCATAATGGCGGGCGAAGCGCCGCGTTCGTTCTTTTGTTCTTTCGTTCACCCACAGTAGGCATTGATGAGTTTATATTGTTGTACGAGAACACCGTGTTGGGCTCTGTAGTAGGATGTGGAAAATCGCACGGGAAGCACATCATTAGAGTCCAGTTTTAGGTTGCACTCAGCCAGGTTACTAGCGGATCGTCCTCTGGACGAGGAAGCGTTAGTTATGTCTGATTAGTTCCCAGTACTCGGAACAGAAAACTGTTTCCCTAGCTATAGGGTTAACGCGAATATTGTTTGCGAAATGTTGCAGACAGTTAAATGCTACATTTACGTACTGGGAGTCTCTATTGAAAACTACAGGAACAAAAAGATTTTCCGAAAATTGCTGTGAACTGAATCGGTCGAAGCTGAAAAATCAATAACATACATACTAGGGTGATTCAAAGTTTCGACTCAGCTCCACCGCATTCAGTTGATTCCAAATCAGGTCCTGATTCTACCCTTAAAGTTTGAGCTCAATTGGTTGCAATCTCGAAATGCTCTAGCCCTTTGATGTTTCTAAGGGAATTACTATGGGGAAACCAAATTTAATTCTCACCTCACAATTATAAGTGTTTAGCACCTGTTATTTTTGGTTGCAATTACCAGTTTTCGATTGCACATCAGCTTATTTAGATAAAAATAATAAGCGAGATGTTGTTCTTGAGCCTTGCCACTTTCGGGTTGGGAAGTGAATCGAATTTGACTTGCAGGATTTGAATTAAATTGCTGAGATATTCATGGTCATAGTACTGAAACAAATTCGACATAAGTGTTCGCCACTGCTGGCATGTCGTTAGAATTATTTCATTAGGGTGGTTCATTATTTTCAATAAGAGTGGTTCTTTTTGATGAAAAATTTAGAAAATATTTATAAAAAGCTAAATTTGAATGGAATACTGAAGATAATAGAATTTACACATTTCTTTTACAATCGTAAGCCATGGTCTACATTTAAAAAGGGGTGGGACATTTGGCATATGGTCTTTTGATACATGGATCTTTGGCATATGGATGTTTGGCCGAATGGACGTTTGGCTGAAATTGTCTATCAGCATATATGTATTGGAAGGAAATAAGAAACCAAAACAAATATTTGCAAATGCATTAGATCTAAAGAAAGGAAATTAGAAACCAAATAAATATTTTAGAACAAGCGATGGGTGTTGCCCAAATTTGGATTTTTCAGATATAATCCTAAATAGGTTATAGAGTATTTTTCATACATCTAGTTACCTAAAGTCCGTACTCCATCACAATATTTTCTATTGTGATGCGTTCAACTCAATGGGTTAATTGAATTGTAGGTGAGTTTGAAAGAAGGGGAACTTGGAGTAGAGCACACGTACCCACTGGTTGACACTAAATATTGGCCAACGTGCTTTTGCACATTTGTTTGAGGATTTGTTAAGCGACACAAATTTTCAAATCCAAATAGCTGCATCATTATCCGAACTTTTTGTTCATGAACCTGAACACATTTCAAATCACAAACTAGTATGCAGTTATGAGCTTGTAAATTTATTATAAAAGCATATTAGCGTTAAAAGTTAAATCAGAGAGGGTTCATCCATTTCTTTAACAATTGTTTCCAAGTTGTAACATTCCGCCCACTTGCATGTTGGGCGGTGAGAATTTCTGTCGTGATTTGGAATCGGTGAATTTCTAGTTAGGATATAACAGGATGCTGACGGATTGCTTAGGGAAGCATACCTTGAGAGTAGCTGGGCGGAAGAGATGAATAGAAATGTGCTTTCAGATGATTTGTTTATAGATTGAACCAATAACTAACCTTCAAACAACTCACTAACAAGGAAGGGTGACAGTAAAAGTATAGACCAGTAACATTTAAAAATTAATGGGCTATTAAGTAGAACAGTCGACTGAGTTCATCAGATATAGCTCGAATGGGATGCAGCTTAATAAACAACTGAGTATTATAGCCATTAAGTTATAATCAAACATCGACAGCCCGCAACAATAACTCTTTGTTTCTTTTCAGATAAATGGCCATGCTCTTTAAACATTTTGTCTGTTTTCAGGCAGCAAATAATTTATTACTATCAAATTTTGAAGACAGTATCTAATATCCTGTTTTATTTTGTTTATTTTATTTTATTTTTCGTTATTCTTGTCTCTTTTCAGTCCAACATCCCAGTGATTTCTTGTGGAAGTGCAGAGGTTTTTCGGCTTCCTTCAAAGCGAGTTTCACGTCAACACGTTCCTTCCCATTCCCTACTTGACCAGCATTCGGGCACGGCCGGCGCCGGTGTTTCTTTATAATAGGTCACCAGTTTTTACTCATTGAGGATGTATGTTAGTCCCAAACATCATCTGTTGGTTCTTTGTGTAAATACAGCTGATCTGGCAATAACGGAGTAGCATCCGTGGGCGGTCAATCATGCTCATGCTCATGTGTGTACGTTTGCAGCAACAAGCATTCTGATTAAGTTTCAACTATTTCGAATCACTACATTTTTGTGTTCAAAAAGGCAAAAATTAGTATTCGGTCATTACTTGGTGAAAAAAATCATACACTCCTAGAACTCCGAAAGCTAGATGGAAGGGTTATATCCCAAAAGAAGAGGGCTCTTCTCCCATGTACGCATCAAAACAGAGTGTATATAAACTACCGCTAGAAACTATCACAAGCTATCAGTGGTACATGAGCGCGATCCAACACGTTACTTTTGCCTGTTGAGGTTGCGGATTCGTCCGTGACTTGACCTACCCCGCAGCGGACTGTTAGGCAAATTTAACGTCCTTGTTTCGAGTACTACTTTGTTTATGCCCTTTCGTTTTCAATATTCAATACTTTTCAATAATTTTCAATACTTCTATTCAATTTTCAAATCAACTTTGTGCACTTTAAATTTAAGGTATAGTCCATCAATTATGCTGGAATTTCTCCAAACTTGTATTTTTGTAATTTTGACCATGGATAAAGAGGGGCTTCGGACTATGGGCACTCAAGTTTTCAAATAAATAAACTACACAGAACGGATAAACTCATACACTGTATTCTATCTGCTGTTATTCGTGTGGTTGGACATAGGACGTACCTTCAAAACTACGAGGACGACGGCGACTACGACGACTACAGTCTCGCGAGCGCTCACGATAAGGTGTCTGAATATTCCGGCGATGGCGGACGAACAAATGCTAACCTTAGGCAAGATGGTGGTGGAACTACCAGCTGGTGTACCGTTGGTTACAGCGCGATGGTGGTCAGACTGGCGCGTCTACCGTTCGTAGGCTGTAGTGTGATGGCGGTTGGTTGGCTCACTTCGACCGAGACGGTGATTTGGTGACGGGCTGGGATAGCGGTTGCGGAGCCGGTTCCGATGCACAGGCGCACAGATAAAAAGAAACATTGAATTTTATGCGTTTTCTAATGCACATAAAGGGAATGCTAAATTTGGCAGAAATTAATGGAATATTTCATGTAAATTGAGGTCAGATAACGCCTGCATCTAGCCTGTTGTATAACAGGTTACAAACATTGGTTTATGGTGCATGGAAGATTGCATACAACTTCGTTGTTTACATTTCCTTTGGGTTGAAATTAAACGAGAGGAAATTTTACGCGCTTGTTAAAATTAATTATTTTTTCTGTGCGCTTCCTCCTGACGTAGCTGGTCGACAACGGCAAGGCCGCCCTCTGTCGAACCGGGGAGGGACTTTCTCCTTGATATTTAGGGCCTTTTGCCCGAGATGGATATCCTCTTTACACTTATAGCCCGAAGCCAGTGGAATGTGGGTCCTTGACTATTAGGTGTTGGCGACTAAAAAGCCTCCTCCACCGTAGCGTGCACTGGCGGTCCTTGACTCGCCAACCAAAAAGTGTTTCCAATAAACGGACATAAAAGGTTCTAAATCGGAGTAGCTTGAAACGGATAAATCCGTAAAACTGAACACTTCTGGTCTACACACTTGCCTGTAACTAAGTGAACGATCCCTGTTCACCGAGCATCCAAGAACCCTTCAGCTCATCACCCATGACTTCGTGTCACCATGTTTCATGGCTTTGCGCGCCTTTTCCAGTCCTCGACCGTTATGTCTGCCCAGTGAGTTTCACCGCTACTGTTTGGTATGTTTACTCGAATGCTCGATCACATGGTGCACATTAAAAAAACATCGCATTTCGTTTGTTGTAACAGAACGGTTACACCTTGCGCCCGAAGGAAAACACTTTGATCGGTTTCTGCTGCACCGATTTGAGTTCTTCGATGATTTCTTACGGGGTGTATTCCGGAAGACCACGAATGATCACCTTGCTGCGGCTTGCTGCCGTGAGAATCGTGCCTGAAAAATTCCAGCTTTTTCACTGCAAGTAATTTTTCAACTGTATTAAGATCTTCCTCCATTGAGCACATGATTTTTGTGCCCATGCTACTCAATTTAAAAAGCGGATGAATTTGAGCCGCCGCAAGTTTGTTTCGAAGCGTTGTGAAATCCTTCGAGATAGTTAAAAGCGGGGTAATTTTCGTCTTTTTCGGCACGTTCTGAACCGGCAACGCAGCAAATTTGTTGTTTGCCGGTAGTCTGGCATTGGGATCCGTCGTTGTTGCTGTACGTCATTGCCACAGCAATCGGTAGTGGAGGGATTTCGCAAGTTTTTGAAGCTCCGTTTTGTACCTTGCCACTTTGAGCAGATGGCCGAGCGCAGGGAAAAGGTCGAACCGTGGGACGAACAGCGTCGCGAAAAAGCACTGTGTGCTCAATTGAATTAAAACGGAAATCCGAGCAGAAAAGGATACATCTGTCGCACACAAAAGCACAGCGAGAAGTGATGTCCGTTTTGCTGTGCACTGATCAGTTGATAAACTGCGCGTATCACTATAGACACTCAAAGTAATAGAACGGCGAACCTGAATCTGATGTATCAGAAATAACTGTCATTGGTGTATTGTAAACGTGCAGATCAAATACGAGTTCTTAATCAGTGGGAGGTATTGTTGTTGCATCAGAAATTTGATGGGAAATGAAAATAAAATAAATATGTGTAAACGAAGGAAAATATGCATACATCGTTGAAAGTGCTGACGTCAGAATTATCAACTGACCTGCGAAATATAAACAACGAAATAAGCCAACTTTATCAAGAGTCTTTAGATACAGCGGCTAGCTAAACTATTCATGCGAATTCTATGCTATTATAGGCGAGCTTAAATCCTTATCGGCAAGCATAGCATCATCACGGAGTATTGCCCCTCTGTCTCTGCCAGACGATTCGTACCCCAGCTTGGAAATTGAACTAAGCGACAACTCTGGGTGCCGCCTACTGTGTACCTTGAAGGTATGGATGGCAAACTGGGCCGAGTATGATGATCGTAACCTACGTCACCTAAAGCAAAAAGAAAAAAATTGCTGACAAAGCGGCCACATTTCTGCAACAAAAATCTACACAAATCAACTACAACTCTAGCCAATATAATCCTTGCGTGAACTACGTTCATAACAACGCCAGCAACATAAATCGAAACAACACGTTGGAAAGACCCATCAATGCTTATAACCTGGGAGGGAGAAACAGATGCAAAAATTATGGTTGTCAATGCTGACCTAATTCTGCTGTCATGAAATGTCACCGCAGACCTAACTAAAAAAACTCAAAAGTGGGGAGTATTGAGATCGATAATTTGCTTGAAAATTGATATGAACCTAAAATTATATTGAAAGTGCTGTACAATATAAATTATACTGATCGTTTTTTTAAGAAATGGGAAAACTTAAGACAAACAAGTGGATTACGGTGTTTTCCAATGTATAGACAGGGGAGACGATACCGGATTTGTGATACTGTGAGCATAAGTTAGATGAGAATTACGTACCGTGAGATGTTTTGAATATTTAAATACCTGATAAAGCCTTTGATAAAAAAATAGATTCTGATTTGGTATTTCAGATATTAATAAATAATACATAAGACAAATTGACGACAATTTTGATTTTCTTTTGGGAATGAGAAACAAAACAATGACTTACTTTTATTTCATCAACTTGAACAGATCAATTCAACATACTTCGGCTGTCAAATTTACGCTTTCTGATTTTTCGAATTTTGTCAGATTTCATTCTGAACTGCAAGAATCTGTTGATCAATTTGAATTTGATGTTGTGGCAATTTGGAAGCTCCAATGGGAGGGATTGCAATAATAATCGAGCGACATCAATCTTACTTTTGTCGATGAACGATTTATCGGCAAAATGTTCAGCGAGAATAGAATCCAAGCAGAACCAAAAGTGAAAGATTTTTTCTGAAAGATAGGTGTGGGATTTTCCTTTGCCTGCAGCCATCAATGCTGAGAATCTGCCGAAATTTTTGTCAAAAGATGTGTCAAAAAATGTAACACAGCCTTGATGACAAAGAGAGCAAGTAGTACTGGTTTTGCTAATGCTCCCAATCATGTAACCACAAACATGGAATACTGCATTAGCTTCAGCATTACCTATGGCCGAGAGAAGTTGTTTTGCCATAGTAGATACTTCAACTTTTGAGAAATCAAGTAGTTTTCCAGCGCTCGGAGCTGCTTTTGACGAATTTGGTTGCTGCTGATTATCGATGCTTTTCAAGTGATCCATGAAACCTGACAGGTATTCCCGATCGTCCAAACTGTACGAAGAATTTTTTACCTCCAACATATACTGGGACAGCGTGATGGTTCTGAGGTGGCTCTTGAACTGCAGTGGAGTGGGTCTTCGCTGTTTAGACCGAACAACTGAAAACAATTTTTTCACGCAGTCTTGCGTGAACCGTGATGTGTAGAGATACGGGTAACCAAGATCTGTTAAGATGTTCTTCTGTAATCGGAGGATAGCGTTGGTGGCCATAATGAGTGCAGCTTGCCACGGTTTCAATGACCATCGGAACCACTGAAACACGAAAATGCATTATTTTTGTACAGAATACAGTTTGTGTATATTAACCTTGATATCGAACACGAGATGCACCATCATTTCTAAATGATGAATATCGGCATCGTATTTGGCTTTATCTGACGGGTTCAACGCAAACTCGGGAGTTCTGGACGACATAAGGTCAAACCACTGGGACAGATCTACAATGAACTGTGATGTTGCTTTAACTGGTTCGTTATCATCATTTTCGGCTATAACCCTCAAAGCAGCTGCCACGGAATGGTTACAGTATTTTGTAGCATTGCGCACCTTCATCTTGTCCACGTTGGTAGTTTTGGATCTTTCAAAATCAACATCCGCCGCCGTCAGCTTGTGCGCCATTTTGGTTCGTTGGTTTTCTTCATGTGCTACCAGTAGTGTTAAATGGTTTTACATCCTAGAAGTTACGTCTGTGGATATTACGATTTTTTTTGCTGTGTATGACCAGGCTGTTATATGAAATAAAAAACTTTCAGCTTAAACTTGGCAGATATAAAATAGTTCCGTGCATTGTTTTACCTGTGTCAAAATGTAGCGATTTTATCTTTCCTAATAAGCAGCTGTAGCTTGATAACGCAACGTATGGCAATTGATTACACCTTATCATCGCACCCACGTCCGCAAGCACATCTCGTTTGTAAACCTTTGACAAGTGATTCGTTGGACCATTTTCTCACTTTCTTCACGTTTCTAAGACGAGATCCATTTGATCTTTCCGAAAAACTGTCTTGAGTTTTCGGAAAGATCAAATGAATCTCGTGAAAACGTGAAAAGTGAAAATGTTCAGCAATCGCTGATGGGGCACAAACGGATATGTAAATGTACGTTATCAACTACAGCTATTAGGAAGATAAAATCTTACGACCTGACACAGATAAAACAATGCACAGAACTATTTATATCTGCCAGTTTAAACTGAAAGTTATTTCATATAATATTTTCTGTCATACACAGCACCAAAATCGTAACTGGAGCAGCAGATGTAAAACCATTTAACTACTGGTATGAAGAAACCAACGGAACAAATGGCATGAAGCGTGTGTGATGATTTGAAGATCAAACTACAACGTAGTTTCGAGTGTAATGCCTACTGTAACCATTCCGTAACGCTCAACACGAATTATAACAAAGTAATGACGGCTGTGTAAAATATCTGATGATTTGACCTATGTCGTCAGAACCGGTTGCATTTAGGCCGATAGTGAAGCAAATACGATGCGTGATATCATTTAGAAACCGATGATCGTGTTCCTGTCAGGTGTATAAAACATTCACAACGCAAGCAATGCGTGTTTCAGTGATGGTCAGGCAAACTGCACTCATTATGGCCTGTGATACAGAGAACATCTTAACGATCTCCCCGCATCGCAGTTCACGCAGACTAGCGTGAAAAATTGTTTTCAGGCAATCGTCCCTGTGGCCTCCACTGCATCTATGTTGGAGGTAAGATTCTTCGTACTGGACTGGACGATCATGAAAACATCATGTCAGCATCAACCAAATTCGTCAAAGCAGCTCGAGCCTAAATTACTTGTTACCTCCAGAAGTTAATGCTATAAACGAGCAGCCTGTGTGTCTTTGAAACTGTGCAGTATTCTGTGGTACATGATTGGTATGTAAAACCAGTACTACTGCTCTCTTTATCATCAGGCTTGTATTATTTTTGACACATCTTTGACAAAATTTCAGGTCTCAGCGTGTCTTCCAGGCTGAAAATCCTCATATCTTTCAGAAAATGCTACTTTAATTCTGCTGTTATCGCGAGCATTTGCCGACTCGTCATTCATCAATAAATATTAATCCATTCAAGTGGTAACAGATGCTACGTTCAAGTAATCTGACAAATTCGAAAATCAGAAAAACATGCTGACGATAAAATGTTAATTGATCTGCAAGTGTGAAATAAAAGTAGTGATATTTCTCATTCCCAAAAGAAAATCAAAATTGTCGTCAGTATCTTATATGTGACTATTGGCATGAAATGCAAATCAGAATCTACCTGTCAGCTGTCAGTATTTAAATATTCAAACATAATTCTCATCTAACTATGCTCACAGTATCTAAAATCACATCATCTCCCCTGTTCTATACGTGGAAACGCCGTAATCCCTTGTTTGTCTTAAGTTTTCGATAACTGAAAACTGATGTTCATATTTATATTGGCCACGGCCTTTCAATGAATTTTAGGTTCACCTTATTTTCAAGCAAATTATCGATCTCAATACTCCTTTTTAGTTGGGCCTGCGACTGACGCTCATGACAGCAAGTAGATCGGCATTTGAAAACCATGAATTTTGCATCTACCAGTGTGTAACTGATATTCTTCGTTCATATTGCTGGCGACGTAGTTAAAGTTATATGAGTGTAATGACTGTATGGGTACTGTTGCAGAGTGGCCGCTGTCAGCAATTTGATTTGATCATCATACCTCGGCTTGGTGCCATGCAACTCAAGATACCGTAACCAAGTTATCATGATTCAATGGAGCCTGATCTCTGGCAGAGACAGAGAGACAGCTCTCCGTGATGATGCTATGCTTTGCCGATAGATTTAAGCTCCTTCTGTGGCATAGAACCATGAATATGTAATCTAAAGAGACTCTTGATAAAGTGGCTTATTTCGTTGTTTATATTTCATGAGTCAGACAGATAATTCTGACGTCAGCCTCAACTGATGCTATCCTCCTTCGTTTCATTTCCCATCAAATTTCTGATGACAACAACCTCCATGATAAGAGCTCGTATTTATTCTGCGTTTACAATGCACCAATGACAGTCGATATGATACATCAGATTCGCCGTTCTATTCTCTGTGACCATGAACATCAGCTGATGCGCATAAGCAGGATATCGATAAACAGTACTGTGTCTGATCCAGATGTATCCTTTCTGCTCGATTTCCGTTGCAGTAGTGTACATTCTTTCATGGGCAACGATAAATCACGTTACACAGCATGTCTGTAATGTCAGACCTGAAACGAATACTCTTGGCTCCTCATACCTACGTTATGTGTGCCTAATGACATGCAGCAACCTGGCGACAGATCCCAATGCCAGTTTCGACAGGCTTGGCAGGGCCTAGCAAGTTGTCAGGGAACATTGTAGCGAGTTACCGCTGCTCTATCTCGAGGATTCTGGCAACTCAGCTGGGCTTTGCGGCGTATATCCAGCACAATGGTAACGAAATCATGTGCTCAATGGAGGAGATGTAATACAGTTGAAAGGATTACTTGCAGTGAAAAACTGAATTTTCGGGCACGATTCTCACGGCAACGAAGCCGCGGTCTCCATGATACACTTAAACGAAAATCGTCGAGAGAATATGTCTGTAGCTCGATAAAGTATTTTTCCTTCTTAGGCTGACCGTTCTGTTGTAGGCAATGCGATGGCACCGCAATGCGCCATGATCTGGCATTCAATGGCTATACCAAACAATGTAGTATCACTGTAAACATGGCTCGTAGGACTGGAAAATAATGGTATGACACGAGAATCGTAATTATGTGGACCACAGGCGAAATATGTGAACCAGAGATGCACATCCGTTTCAATATACAGAACGTAATCGTGTAATGGAAACCTTTTATTTGGCGAGTCAAGCCAGTCAGCAACTCAACATATGAGATGTAAGGATGTAGAGACTAAATGTCGGGAAAGTCCCTCGGCTGACTGCTGCCATTATCGTACATCAGGAGAAGGCACGGAAAGAATGGTGGTACAACAAGCGCATCATTTCTCTCGTTGGACTAAAGTATGAACAGCAGTTATGTCTATGCAAATCTTCCATGCCATAGATATTTGTAACCTGTTATGCAACGGGCCAGATCAGACTCCTCAATTTACATGAAATCTTCCATTGACTGCCAGAATTGGCATTCCCCATGTGCGTGTAAACCGTGTTTCTTTATCTGTGGCATGTATACGTAGACGGCTCACTGGCCGTATCAACCCGTCTGGAAATCACCGTCGATCAGTATTCCCTGACAACCGCCATCTACTTACGGCTTACGGGCGTAGACGCACCGGTATCTGACCGCCGTACGCTATGACAGTACGCCAGCTGGTATTCCACCGCCATCAACCTGGAATAGCGACTGACTAGATCACCATCGCCGTCGCGGTAACTCTGGTTTCAGTCATCGTAATCTGTATTTCCTTTTGAAGGTACGTCTATGTCCTGCAGATAACAGCCAGCAAATACGGTGTATGGTTATCCGTTCACTGTCAATTTATTTAGCTTGAGTATATATCGAAGCCTGTATGGTCAAAATTACAAAGATACAGTTTGGAAAATTCAACGGACTATGTAAATTTAGGTCTGAAAATGATTTGAAAATTGAATAAATATTGAAAGTGTGAAAATCGATGAATATTGAACAGAAGAGTATATAGGCTAGTAGTACTCGAAACAGACGTTAAATTTGCCTGGCTGTCCGCTGCCTTGGGCAGATCCAGTCGCGGACGAATCTGACCTCAACACGAACCAAGTAACGTGGACAGATCAGCATCTGCCCACTGTGATGGTTTCTGGCGGCGGACATATACGCTGTTTTGACCTGCGGCCCTCTTCTGGTCATAACCCTTCCATCAGCTCGGGATAGAATGTATATTTTCATAGTAATGACCGAATGCTAATTTTGCCTTTTTGAACACAAAATATGATGATTCAACAGATATTAATCGAATATGACTATATAAACCTAACACATGTGTGGTATGATTGACACCCGCGAGATCTCATGATCAGCTATGTTACACAGAGAACAACGGATGTCTTTGGACAACATACATCCTCAATGAAGTAAAGACTGGTGACTGTATAAGCGCCACCATACCTAATGTAGTCAAGTAGAGAACGTATTGATGAGCTCGCCGGACTGAAAGAGGTAACGAAATAGATAAAATAAACAAATACGGATGTGCTGTCTTCAAATTTGATAATGTAAATTATTTGCTGCCTGAAACTGAACGTAAAGAGCATGGCCATTTATCTGAGAACAAGTTATTGTTGCGGGCTCAATCGATGTTTGATTATAATAATGGCTGTAATACTCAGTTGTTTATTAAGCTGCATCTGACTAGAAACTATATCTGATGAACTCATTCATTCTGCAATGGCCCTTCTTTTTGATGTGCTAGTCACCTCTGCCTGTCATCTTGCTATTGACAGTTATTTGAGATAATTATGATTCAACAAACAAATCATCTGAAAACACATTTCTGATATCTCTTCCTTCAACTATCCTCATCAAATCTGTGAAATTCACGCTAACAGTGGCAAACCAATTATGTGAACCCTCTCTGTTAGCACAACGCTAATACTTGTAATAAGATTTACAGATAAACTGCATGCCTAGTTGTGATTTGAAATGTGTTCAGGTCATGAACAAAGTTGAATGGCCTGTCTGTGACGTTGAAAATTTGTGGTAGCAATATCCTCAGACAAACATGTGCAAGCACGTTATTGTCGGCCAGTGGTACGTGTGTCTCAAGTTCCCCTTTCAGAGCTCACCTATTCAATTAACCCGTGAGTTGAGCATCTGATAAAGAATGTGTGATGAGCCGAATAAACTAGATGTATGAGAAAATACTCTATAT